>JANEYF010004708.1:17500-119455 GCA_029963845.1 Rhamnusium bicolor
ATACATAGCTCTAGGACTAATTTTGTCCTACTGAAGAGACCAATAAGGTCGAAAGCTCAAGATACCCACATAATCAACAGAAAGTGTTCTGGTTTTATCCAGTTCGTTTTCAAATTTAACTAAAATATCCAGTTATTCTGGAAAAGATCCCAGTTCTGCTGGAGAAGATATGTTCTGAGTTGTTTCGCCTTAAATTCGGCTCATCAGTTGTGGAAAATTACCACAAGACAAGTTCTTTTGTATATATATATATATATATATATATATATATATATATATATATATATATATATATATATATTATATATATATATATATATATATATATATATATATATATATATATATTATATATATATATATATATATATATATATATATATATATATATATATATATATATATATATATTATATATATATATATATATATATATATATTATATATATATATATATATATATATATATATATATTATATAAATATATATATATATATATATATATATATATATATATATATATATATATATATATATATATATATATATATATATATATATATATATATATATATATATATATATATATATATATATATATATATATATATATATATATATATATATATATATATATATATATATATATATTTACATAACGACTAACACTTGCTCTAACTGCACATTAACATTAAATTCCAAATCAACCGGAAGTCAGTGCACCTTTTGCATGAAATATTTCCACTGCAAATATCTACACAACAGCATGATATTTTATCTACAATAGATGGATGCTTCTGGAAATGTACAGGGTGTGCTAACAAAACTGCAAACACTGATAATTTATTGCAAGCTATTGAAGCTTTGCAAAAAACTGTTAATGTTCTGCAAGAGCAAATCATGAAAATTATGCAGAAGGAGCCTACAACTAGCGATAATCAGGAAGTAATCATTCAAGAGATAGCTGAAAGACAAATAAGGAAGAAAAACGTAATAGTTTATAAACTGCTATATATATATATATATATATATATATATATATATATATATATATATATATATATATATATATATATATATATATATATATATATATATATATATATATATATATATAAGGAATTTTTCTATACGGGGTGAGTGACTAAAAATATTTGTGTTAAATCCGGTTTTTTAAATATGGTTGAAACTGGAATTTCTGCACTGTAATAATGTGTTTTTGTATCATGTGGTGTCGTTATACAGATAGGGTCTTCTTGAATATGGTTTTGAAAATGTTTTCGGGCGATTTGTTCGTTTATAAATGATTTTGTTGATCCCGTGTCTATCATAAATCGTTCATTAATTCTGGTATTTTATATATATGGTAATCGGTTATTTGTGTGAACTTCATTAGTTCCACCTATCTATCGTTTCCGAGGCTTCTGTTGAAAAATTTATATTTTACACTTCATTAGTTTCATAAGATGGATATTCCTCGTATTCATAATATTCTTCGCTCTTTGAATATCTGGGGTCATTATTATCATAGTGATTAGGTACCACGGATGGTATAAATTCTTCTGAGTGCTGTATGTGAAGTTGTTCTGCCCTCCAGTTTTGTTGGGGTCTTTGTGGTATATTTCTCTAAGATTGTTGCATATTATTTGTGAGGCGAGTTTTTCTAGAATCTACATCCATAGGTGTGGGTCTGTATGTCATTGGTTTATTTTTTTGGTGCAAACAAATTTTGTTGGCTCCTTAGCTGACTAGGGTCTGGTTGGTTTTAAAAGTATAGATATCTTGACTGAGGCGGTTTTGGTGTCCAAGGTGGTTGTTGGTACATTGGCCTCTGTGTATTTGGTCGTTGAAACTGCATAAATGGTTGGTGCAAATTATTTGGTGTAGTTCTAGTCTGTGGTGTATTTATTCTTAGCTGATGCATATTTGGCTTGTTAAACTGTTGTCCACTATTTTGAGGGGCGTTACTTATTTTTGAACGGTGATAGTTCATATTTTCTTGTTCGATGACGATCTGGATAGCTTCTTCGATGTCTTTAGGCTTTCTACAGCGTAAAAGATGGCTTAACTGTGGATTAACTCCAGTTAAGAAAGCTCTTAGTGTGAAATTGTTATAGAAATCAATTTTTATTTTCCTGACCTCTTCTGTCACGTTTTCACAAGATAACTTCGAAAGTAAGACATCTGATGTCTATGCATCTATCTGCAAATTTGCACTGCAGTGTCTCTTGGTTGTTGTCTCAATGTGTTGAGATCAGACAGGAGTGATTCCTCATTTCTTTGGTCCCCAAATAAGCTAATAAGTAGGTATTTCAATTCTGGAAATGTGTCGAGGTTTCTGGCTGCTAAAAGTGTGGTTGCCTTCCCCACGATTTTGTTTCTTATATGAAGCATCGTGAATCTTATTCTTATAGCGTCATTGTCTGGTGTCATGAGTGGTAAAACATTTTCACATGCATTGATAAAGGTCGATAATTTTGTTGGTTTTCCATCGAATGGTGGTATTAAATCTAGGTAGTTCCGAACGGAAATTTGTGGTACTGCCATTCTGATGGGTGGTGCAGAGGATCGTTTTGGTATTTTTTACTTTTGTTAGAATATTAGCAAATTGCTCAACTAAGCTGACAATGACGTTCATTAATTAAATGTTAGTTTTTATCACTTTTGTATTAACGTCATTTTATTGTAAACTCTGTATTCTTTGTATGAAAATTCAAAACCAATTAAAAGTATGGTTTCTATCAATTTGTGGATAGGAAAGGTAAAATAGGAAAAAGCGGAATGATCAATATTACTTACAAAATTAAAGGTGTGATTAAAATTGACTTCATTTATGTTTCTTCTTGTTAAGTTGTGCTCAATGTACTGGTGGCTCACCATCCCCAATGGATTGTTGATTAACCGGAACAGGTCCCCGATGGACTTGAGTTTTGTACGAAATAGTGCCTTAATTTTAATTTTTGTTCGTATCTACGAATTTGGGAGCTATCCCACCGACTACGCCAGTTAAGCCGCGTGGCCGACTTAACGTGTTTTTAAAAAATGATTTAAATTGTTACAAAAAGTATTAAAACTTTTATAAATTTTACAACATAATTAAAATACAATGATATAATGCGCATCTGAATGCAGTGAAGCTGTGCCACGAAGTGAAGTCTTAGCGTTGGATATCTGTGGAGGCGAGTGGGATATAATGCTGAATTGTCTTTATTATCTCCTCTTATCTGCAGGTGGTCAACTTAACTCGTGCGTGCATGTGTGTGTAAAATTCGATGATGAGCAAAATTGATCTACTGAAAGGAGGTCCACGAGACTAAAACTTTTTGGTATTAGACTAAAAAAATATATATTCTTGATGAAAGATTATAAATCAGGTTATTATTATAACAAGCTAATAAAATATATTTTCCAAGTACTTAAATAAACCTGATGTAAACTGAAATTTTGTACAAATTTGACGTAATAAAATGGGGTTAGGATAAATTTGGCAGTTTGACGTTTGAAATGTCTAATTTAGTTACAAAAATGTTAATGTCAATAAGAATAATTTATTAAAATTATGACATGAATTATTATTAACAGTATCGAAGGATGCTGAAAATTAATTATTTAAACATTTTAATGAAACATTTCATGGTACGCTTTTTTTAAAATTTAATTAAGTCAAACATAAATAGAGTGATTTTTTTTAGATTAGGATGATGTACACTGGTATAAGAAATTTATGTGGTGGTGGCCACATCATATAGTTTAAAATGATTTTAATTTTTTTTCATACTTGTCCTGTCGGTCGAATCTGAAACTTTGGATCATTATGGTCAGTTTTTAATTTGTCAACTTCTTACCTCCTCATTTTCTTGGACTGTAATTTAATATATTTTAAATGAGTATGATATTATTGCTGACAACGATGAAAATGATATGCAACATTTCATTATTTCACATTTTAATATAAGGCCCTTAATAAAATGAATTTGAAATTTTAAAAGATTATGATATTTTTACTTTATCTGAAACTTGGTTATCCGAGGATACCAAGGACTATGATATTAATATTCCAGGCTATACAATTTTTAGACAGAATATACAAAACAGAGGTGGAGGTGTCGCAATATATATATATAAGAAATTGTAGTTACATAAAACAAGTAAAATTTATTACAAAATGTACTATAAGTGATATCGACAGTGTATGGATTTCTGCAAAAATAAACGATAAAAGTGTAAGTATTGGATGCATTTATAACTCAATATGTACAAATTATAAAGCATTGCAAAAATTAGAAGATATTTTAGCTGACTGTGTGATGTCAAGTGATTTACTTTTCTGTCTAGTATACATTTTTAAATTCTATTTTCACTAATTAATAACACAACACAGTAATTCACCATCAGATTATATCTGATTGAATCAAACAAACTTATTAATAAACTCTGATGTTATAAATCTACCTAATTTTCATAGCTATTATTTAGTTTAACTCCTTAACATGTTAAACGCCATGGCGGTCCATAGGGACCGTTTATAGACAAATCTCTTACGCCACGATGGTCCCTATGGACCGCTATGTACTAAATTCATTTTTATAGTCATACACGCCAACGGGCCATAACAGAACCTAAATTAACATGATAGGTGGACCGCTCTGGCCTCTGTGGTATGTATACCTATGCCAACTTTTTGATTAGCAAAAAAATTAAAATTTAACCAGTACTTTTCCTCAAAAATATGTTTATTATTTTTTAAATGATTTACAACATAAGTATGCTAAAATATGAATAATAATATTAATGCAAACAACAAAGTGTATAAGTAAAAATGGTTTTACAATAATTATTTGTGATATAGAGCGAAACAGTTAAAACAAAATCACAATATGTAGTAGGTTATTTCTCCTTATTGCAAGGCCTCGCCGCCGGGAACCTTCAAGAACGGTTAAATTGACCCGTTATAATGAAAAACATCAGTGTAGTAGTGGCCGTTAGAGCAGTGTATATGTTATCAGCGAAATAAAAAATAACTCGTGGTGTAAGTGCTTTACGTGTAATTGGTTTACTGTGATAATTGTATGCATTTTATTTTATTTTAAAATGGTGAACGATAAGAAAAGAGGGGAAATGGTTTGTTCATGAAAGGGTGTACAAATAAAAGTTATTGTAGTAATGAAAAGTTTTATTAATTTCCTCGTGATGTCGAAAGCTATGTGAAAAACTGCAAGCATAAAACATTGAATTTAGTATAGGAGTTAGGTATTGTTTTGCAAAAACAAAAACCATTAATGAAGTAATTTTAAGAATATAAATTGAAAGTATAAATAAGAAAAAAAAGAATAAAATCTTTAGTTTTGTATATACAATTAGACGAATGCTTTTCTGCATCTATTTTGAATAATTTTTAAAGATATTACAGAACAAATTTTAATGTTGTAGACAAATTACAAATTAGACAGTTTATGAAAAATTTAGTCAGTTTTTAAATGATTATTGGTGCTTTCGTTTTGTAAATCCATATTTTTCAAATCAACACTAATAATTTCAGCCAGGCGGCGATGGGTTGTTATTAGATTTATGTAAAGCAGTATATAGGCGATTATTTTTAACACAACGTATCTTGGAGTTCTATTATTTGCGGGCCATTTACAGGGTGAAAGAGTTAAATAAAGTTAAAGCATATACAGGGTGTCTCATAATTAAATACCTTCTTTCAAGGGGGTAATAGAACTATAAAAAATAAATTGAGTTTTTTATATAAACAGTTGCCTTAAGTCAGTTCATAAGGGAGCTACAATCCCTTGAAGGGGGTAAGTACAATATAGTTATTTGCCAATAAATTCGAAACGTAAGTTGCAAAAAATAAATTTGGACTATGATTAATTTTATAATGTTACATATTTTGTTAAATTTTTATCTGCATATCATGATTTATTGAAGTAATTACAAAGGGGGTGGGGGTGAATTTTGGCAATAACTCTTTGTCTTATTTTTTTACACATTTACAGAGGAAAGAAAAGCTAGTGTTAAAAACGGAATAAAAGAGGTCCTCTTACTAAATGTCGATATAAGCTATCGTTTTAATGTTATTTGTACTTAAATAGCAAAATTCTTGAAAGGGAGTGTAAGCTTCTTGAAACTTTTTGATAAATAAATTCATGAGTGGCTCAATCTTATATCCACGGTCTTCTTCAGAACATATATCTTTATCACTAAAGTGACATTCAACAGGAGCTCAAAATGATTTCGGCTCATAATCTGATCAACGGCACTATTTTGATATAATTTTTTACGTTTACTCCAGTAACTTTCCATTCTAGGTAGTTTTACCAATCCCATGTAACCTACTATGCCGATAAATTTCTTCATTTCTTTTTTATCGGTTGGTGTCCAAGCATGAAGACGACTGCTGTCAGACACATCATTTGTATTCATTAGCTTCCACGTTACGTACAGATTGGTTTGATCGGTCATAATTTGCAAAATTCATTATCTACAAAAAAATTTTAAAAAAATCTCTAGGTATTCCGTCGACTAATGCAGCAGCAATTTCAGGCGTAATACCTTTGTTGTGGATCTCGTCACCCAATGTCGTATTTCTCAATAACCATTTCATTTTCTTCAGTGTCATCAATATTTGGAATATCTGTAAGCATTTCCTGAATATTTTCCTCAATGATATTTTCATTGATTGGATTTTGATTTTCAGTTTCAACATTCGATGTAACTTGATGATATGCTCCTATAGATTCGGCAGAACCCAAATTTCGAGACGTTCCGGCAACAGCACTTATGTTAGCATATTCGGTTCCTGAATCACTCTCATTCTCACTTTCCTTTACTTGGTATGTTGGATCTTCGAAAGAATCTGAATGGATCATCTAGTGACTCCGATGATGAACTGCAAACATAGTTATACTTTGACACATAATTTTTTGCAAGTTCTAAAATACGTTTTGAACGCTGACTTATTTTAAAATAGCCTAACACAAAATTCTAATAAGTTTCAACGAATTTCAGCCACTCGAGTAAATAGATACGCACGCTTTGGCGTTTACTAATAAACTAATGCAATACAAACATGAATTGATAAATCAAATTTGACCGCTGGTGGGACCGCTAAGGCTCGCATAGCACATTAATCCTACCTCGCCATGGAGATCCATAGGGACCGCTAAAATAAGAAATAATAATAAAATCGAAAAAAAAAATTCTTTAATTTTTTTTCTACCACAATTGTAATTTTTGTATGGTCGCGTACCAAATTAGCAAAAAATTGAAACTTGGCCTCGGGGTACTTATATAGTAATTCTTATGGCGTTTAACGAATTAATTAACTTAAGCGGAAACAAAAACTGCGATATATTTATTCAAGAGATATAAAAAAATATGAATATATGTGATTTCGAAAATCATGCAAGAAGGGCTGACTGTGATAGAGTTTTTGCTATCGAGGATATACATGATAAAATAGAATATACAGAAAACATAACTACCTGCTTATTTAAAATTCACGCACCTTTAATAAAAATTAGGCTGACAAAAAAATGTAACCCCTGGATAACCCTAAACATTAAATACATGGATAGGTCGTGGGGGACCGATAGCGTGGCCATCTCCTCCCCAGACCTCAATTCGCTGCATTAGTTTTATGAAGTATTTAAAATCATGTTTACACTGTTCCTATTCCCGATAAGCAAACTCTTAATAGGATCGAGAAGAGTGCCAGCAAATTCGTCATAATCCAATTTTTGATAAAGTAAGAGATTCTGTGAAAGGACATATCGAAAAGTGTATTGAGAGATAAGGATGTCATTTTGAATATCTCTTGTAAAATTATCCCAATAATTTTAAACCATTGTTTAAAATTACTTGTTTCGTTTGTTTCCTAATAAATTTTATTTTAATGAAAAATAATAATTTTTGTTTAATTTGTGATTTTTTTTTAATTTTGCACGTTATTAGAACAAATTAAGTCAATAACAACCCTAGCTTCACAAAAAAAGTCAATAGGTCGTTTTTGTTCCAAATTAAATTAGCATTTCAAAAATTGCAAAAAAAAAAAATTTCTTAACGAAAACGTAACCGTCATACTCTATATCTATGTCCCTGGTTAAAGTTGGGGGTTTAATTTTTTCACGTTGAATGCGATTTTACTCATGTGTTGTACGCCCAAATTTCGTTTCTGTTCATTCATTTATTCAAAAGATTTTTTTTTTTTTTTGAAAATTTTAACTCTGTATCTTGGAATTGAAGGCGCTAAGGACAAATGTTTATTTGACAAAATATTCATAAATTTGGACAAATAATAAACTCCTTCATTTATGACTCCATTATGTTACACTTTATATTTTATAAGATTTTACCTTAACAGACAAAAAAAGAGAGGAAGTTTATATTAGTAGGTATTTTGTTCTTGTGCCTTATGCCTAACAATTCAGAAATGATTGTGAAATAAATACTTAATTTATCAACAATTTTTCTGATTTTATTTCAGAATATCCCTGACCAAGGAATACATATAACTTGCATGAGGTGTGTAGAAAATCTTCAAAAATGCTTTAATTTTAAATCAAACTGTTTGGAGAATGAAGATTATTTGCAAAGTTTTGTAAGACCTAGCAATAAATTCAAGGTTGATTTGGAAGATGTAGTTGTTATTAAAGTATCTATGGATGAAATACAACATGATGAATTATTTATAAAAAAATGAGAAAAAGATTTGTAGACTTTGTTTCATAATTATAAGCGATTCATCATTTACAGAACTAAATATGGTAGAAGAGAATTTTCATACGATGCTACAGAAATGTCTTCCTGATATGGTATGTACATATACTTATTGGTCTCGATTTCATGCAATTCCTGCGTTTAATGCGATAAAAAGTAAAAGAAGAGTTTAAATATGCGGAAGAGAGTTTACTCTATAACTGCTTCGTTGCCATTAAGGGAGCCCACCGACGCGATGCAGTTCGCAAGCGAATGTAGAATTCAACCAGGTGCCAGAGCCATCGTAATAAATACATTCATTTACGTTGTTCTCTGCCGATGTGGTAGTAGCACATAGCAACTGCCTTTGTTGTGTGCCAGTTTTCTATTATTCTATCACTGTCTGCTACATTAAACGCAGGTTTCGCATGAAGTAGTGACGAGTAGTTCATATCTAGAACAGTATTGCAATTTTCATACTGCTTTAACTGTTAGTCTGAAATACATAAAGTTCGTAACTTATTTTATTATTCATTTAGACATATTATGATTATTATGAACGTCTCAAAGTACAATTTTTTTTTAAAAATAAGTTGCTACAGGTGCCTATAAGGCAAAAAATTACCAGTTTTGATGGGAAAACAAAGAGATCTTCTGGAACGAAATAATAACAAACTCTTGTGTAGGAGTATTTTGTGGAAAAAAGTAATTTCAGCCTAAACATGTAACATACGCTAAGATAACACTGACGCAATTTTCCACAAAAATACGTGAGTGTTAATAATAATAATAATAATATTAATAATATGGTATGGAGTTCGGGTTGGACAAATGTGCAGTCGTCCACCTCAAGAGAGGACGATGCGGGGAATTCCCTGAAGATGCGCAGCTGGCAGATGGAAGCATCCTAAGACATCTGGATGCCGGAGAGACCTATACATATCTGGGTGTGCAACAAAGGCACATCTAGGATGTAACACAAATAAAGGATTCTCTCCGCGGCAAGTACAAACACTGTCTCCGAAAGATCTGGTCTTCCGAACTTTCGGGGAAGAACAAGGTGTCTGCAATTAATATGCTTGTCGTTCCGGTTCTGCTCTACTCCTTCGGAGTAGTAAAGGACGGTAGATGAGCTGCGCCAATTAGACAGAGATACCCGCAAGATTATGATTATTCACAGAAGTATTCATCCTAGATCGTCCGTTCCTCGTGTGTACCTCCCACGTCAACGATTAAAACGTCAACACCATACTCTAAATCTGACAGTGATGCTCACCATCAAGCAGAACTGTCTAGATAGGATCCGAGCGCTCAATTCTGTAAAAAAAACGTTGAAGAGGCGAGTGAGGAGTATGGAGCAAAACAATTTGTTCCGTACGAATCCTTCCCGCCTCTTTCAAAAGCCACAGCGTGTTGTAGATACTCCGCCGACTGTAGAAGATGTCGAAACCTTCTGGAAGGGAATCAACGAAACGACGCGTCCATTCAATAGCGACACTCCAGCAATTGCACACTTCGAGGCTCTGTGCCACAGACATCTTGAAGAGCCAGAAGCAGTGTGCCCGGCAATCAGTACGGAAGAAGTCCAACAAGCACTTGTTGGTACCAAGAACTTCGCTGCCCCGGGCCCAGACGGCATTAACTGGTGGTGGAAGAAATTTCCTTCCACTCACCGCCGTCTGGCGCGAGTTTTCAGCTTATGGTTGAACGAGGGGAAGCAGATTCCGGACTGGTTCGTCAAAGGACGTACTGTGCTTATCCCCAAAAAGGGGGATCTTTTCAACCCGAAGAATTATAGGCCGATCACTTGCCCCAACTCCTGCTACAAGATATTTACACGTATCTTGTATGCTAGGACACTGAGGTCTGTTGATTGCAAGGACAACCTGCTGATAGACCGCTGTATTACAACGGATCCTCGTCGATACCACTCCTATCCGTTTCTTCTTCGGGATTCCGCTGAAAAAAATCGGGGAGCTGGTTGCTCTGTTTGTAATATGAGTGGTTTGGAATAATCATGCCTATGCAGGGTCAGTGTTTGTGAAGCCAAGTCTTTAAGTTGAGTAAACGATTCTCGACATTCTTCCGTCCATCGGAATTTGGTGTCCTTTCGTAGTAACGCCGTCAGAGGCCTAATGGTTTTTGCAACGTCTGGGATATACTCTCGGATCCAATTTAGTGTTCCGAGAAAGCTTTGCAGTTGCTTCTTCGTTCTCGGTTCGGGGAACTTTCTGATAGCCGTTATGTGCTTTTGTTGTGACGTTGCAGTGTCTTCATCGACGTGATAACCTAGATAGTCGAGCTTGGTCTTAGCGAATGTGCACTTCTCCGGAGAAATGGTCAGATGATGACGCCGTATTCTTTCGAGAACTAATCGGAGGTGCGTCCAGTGCTCTTCAAAACTGCGACTGTATGTGAGGATATCGTCCAGGTATACTTTGACAAACTTGTGTAAATACCGTGTGAGGACTTCATGGGTCATTAATCTTTGGAACGTCGCTGGTGCTCCTTTCAGTCCGAATGGCATTACCTTGAATTGGAATAAAGCTCCGTCTGGTGTGGAAAATGCGGTGTACTGTTTTGAGACGGGTTCGAGCGGAATCTGCCAGTAACCTGCCCTTAGGTCCAGCAGCGTGAAATACTTGGCTCCTCCCAAGTCTTTCATGTTCTCCGCTATCTTGGGCACAACGGAGGAGTCGTCTTCGGTGATTTCGTTCAGCCTTCTGAAGTCGATGTAGAACTTGGGTTTCTTGCCTACCTTTTCTATAACAACGGGAGGTGACGAGAATTCAGATTGTGCCGGCTCTGTGACTCCCGCGCATCTCATCTATCTGTTCGTAGAGTATCTTTTGTTTTGTGTGGCGTCATGGGGTACGGTTTTTGATTTATTACCTTCTTCTCTTTCAGCCGGATTGTGTGTTTCGTGGTGGTGGTAGTCGCTGTCGGGGTGTTTCATCGAACAGGTCTTTGAACTCGTTGATCAATAGTCGAAGTTGTGCTTTGTGTTCCTGGAAGATGCTAATCTTGTCGACGGTGCTGCTGGGTTCCAGGGATACTGTGTAGGGAGTGTCCCAGTATATGGTTTTACGTTGATTTCTCCCCAGGTGGATGCACTGTCTCGGAAAGTCGATTAGGACTTGTAGTCGAGGAAATAAAGCACTGAACCTCCGAAATTTCCACAGCAGGACAGATTTTAATGCGGTTTTTTGCATTCGATTCGTGAGAGCATCAGGAAATTTTGTGAACTAATCTGATGAATAGCAAATGAAAAATTGCATATTTGCATTGTAAAACTGCATTGTTCAAAGTGCATTTAGAATAATTAATTTGAAACTCGGTAAAAATTGATTGAAATGAGTCCAAATTTGTTACTCGGGGGTTTTCGGGGTCGCTGAACACGAATATCACGGCGGCAACGGCCTCCGAGGGACCTGGACCCCAGAGTGGATACTATCTACCTCATCTCCTGGAATTTCATGTGAATTTGTAATATATTTAGTTGAAACTCATTACTCGGGGGTTTTCGGGGTCGCTGAACACGAATATCACGGTGGCAACGACCTCCGAGGTACCTGGAGCCCAGGGTGGACACTATCTACCTCATCTCCTGGAATTATCTTGAGTATAGCATCATTTTTAAACGAATTTGCATATGTTACTCTAAATTATTTATTTAAATATTATAATACTACCAACCTTGTCTACTGGAGCCTGAAAATTATCGGTTGGAATTGGATTTGCAGACGAAGAGAATGAAGAAGAAAACTTCAATGTGTAAACAATAAATGTTTTTCATTGTATAAGTTTGTGGTATTTTTTTAAACAATAAAACATTACAAATACAATTGGAGTTTTCAGAAATTATTTTTGAAAAAATATTGTTTGAATCTACATCTTCATTATAATATAAAAATAAATAATTTTGAGTAATATATGCAAATTCGTATAAAAATGATGCTATACTCAAGGTAATTCCAGGAGATGAGGTCCACCCTGAGCTCCAGGTACCTCGGAGAACATTGCCGCCGTGATATTCGTGTTCAGCGACCCCGAAAACCCCCGAGTAACGAATTTCGGCTGTGTTCCTGCGTTTCCACCGACTCCTTGGGTGTTTCCCTGCCTCAGAGGACAGTCTCGGTATTAATGTAGTCCATTACAACTTCGGCAAAGGTCTGGAATTCTGGGTGGGTTTGGCGCTGTGGTTGGCATGAGTTTCCGGTCTGACCCCAAGTCTAGCGTGGATGGCAGTGAGAGCAGCAGTGTTCGTGTTGGATGCTTGGCCCGTTTCTTTAGCGTGGTGCTTCTTGTGGGCTATCTGGATTTTCTCAAGGTCATTCTCGTTGACCCTTGCTATTTGTATCAGTTATTCTGTATGCGAGAAACGGGTGGTACGTAGTAGCGGGTATCTTATTTCCGGCCTGAGTTGCTCTATGATAAGTCCAACCATCATTTCCTCGGAGACGTACGGATCTAATCGGTTAAACAGGCTAATCTTCTTGGTAAGGAATACTGCTACTGGATCTGTGTCTTTCTGCTTTTCTCCGTATAGCCTGAAACGTGTTGCGGCTGGTACAGATGTGAAGTCGTATTTTCCGCTAAGCCTGTCCTGGAAATTGTTGAATGTCATCGATAAGTTTTGGTATGGCTCGTACCACTTGAACGCTTCGCCTCAATTGGTTGCACGCGATGTGTAGGGTACACATTCCTCGTCGTTTATCTCGTTTATCTGGTTCTTTGTGAAATAGTTGTGCAGCTTCTTTATAAATACGCTTGGGTCCTCATCCTCAAAGCCCTGGAAGGTTGGTAGTGGCTGACTGGCTGCTCGATTGGTTGGCTGCGACGCTGCGTTGATATCGTTGGCTAACGCATGTGCTATGAGAAGGGAGGCTTCCTCGATGTAGTGATTGGTCAGTACGCTCCCCTCGTCGATGTTGGGCTGCTGCTTATGTATAGTTCGTGGTTCGGTAGGTGTCGAGGTTGGACGTTCTTCCATTTGGATTTGTTGATTGCGGAACGACCACTCCATTTGGTTATTTCCTTGGGTTCTGGATACGTTGAGCTATTTAGTTATTTCGTCGAGATCATCAGCAACTGATTGCATCTTGTCTTGAATCGGGGTTGGTATTTCAGGTTGTGACATTTTCTTGCTTCTATATTTTCTTTTCTTCTTGTATAGCTGTTTTTCTATGACTGGTTTTGTTATTTACTCGTAGGTTGGTAAGCTTCACTTGACATTTATTACTTTTTACTTTTTATAATATGCCCCACGTTGGCTAAGTCATGTACATGTCTCTACACGTTAATTAGGGATGGCTGTGTTTCAAACCGTTAATTATGTTTAATAGATTAACTAATATGAGCGTGCAACTCAGCTAGGCATAAGTGTGTATAGAAGAATAAGTTAATGGAAAGTTTGAATATATTTAAATAATTCTTAATGGCGCCGGCTAGCTGATTCTTGTGAATTATGATGAATGCTGTTAGAAGATCATCTAGAAGACTCTCGAACATCGTTAAAGCAGGTTTAAATCTTGCTTCAAGAATGAACTTGATTGCTAATTATAAAGTACAGAAGTGACAGCACTGTTGGAGCACCCTATATGTTGATTATAACGAATAATAATTACACAAGTATGTGTGCTTAAAGTGTGTCCCTGAAAAGAGGAGCAAGATCTGGAAATAAAAGGGTAATATTGATAATTAAAACTAGAACAAATTTATTAAGGATTATCTTAAAAGCTGACGAAATAAAATGTATGTTTCAGTTTGAACTATAACACTCAAGATTATAGTGATAGGGTAATAAAGAATAGGTAAATTCTAATAAGTGAGGCGTGGTCCTTATTTAGGAAAAAACTACTGTAATGGGTTTAATATAAATTTGGTAAATTTTACAAGATTCCGGACTAGCAAGTAACGTTAATTCTTTTCTACTTAGCCCGTGTGGGGCGCTGATATTAATAACAAAACTATAGCACTCAAGATTAGCCTAATAAAATAACAAAAAAGATAAAGTTAACTAATTACTCAAGGTGATGTATGTCATCGAGTTCTCGGTACCTGCGGAGAAAAACATCACTTCGAAAGAGGAGGAGAAACGGACCAAATATCTCGTTCTCCGATACTAGCTCCATGTGTTGTACCCAAGCTATTCGGTCAAAATGGTCGTCCTAATTATCGGTTTACTCGGAGGGATAAAGCCTACACTACTCTCGGAACTGAAAACCATATCGGTCTGCCAAAAATCAGCCAAGTGGCTGGCAGGCCAGATGCAGAAGGCGGTCATTCTGGGTTCTCTCCGTCTGTTTGCGGCACATGATTCTGGTATCTACAGTCACTAACCCTGCGGGAAGTGGGGAGTGGCTGTTGTTAATGTGCTGGTGCGACTATCGTGAGGTGTCGGAGGCCACAGGAGGACTGTCCAGCGACGGGCAACCGAAAAAAAAATAAAAATAAAATAATAATATTTACTTGTGGGTGCAAAGGATCGTGGTGCATCCTGGACAGACAGGGACAAATTTGTCGTATAGACAAAGGAATCTCTGTCTAACTAATGTCGGCCGTGGGGTATCAGGGCTAACCACCCTGATACGTCAAAAACTCTGGTTCCAGCTATATTCGGAGGAAGGGCTTTTCACGATCGACCCCAACCGGATGAGGGTCAGAGATATGTTGGAGGAGCCCCACCGGAAGATCTCAATGTTGACAACAATGGCAATGGACATTGACGCTTTAAGTGGACAAGAGAACTAAAGGATGACTTGCTGACCTGCTACGAGAGCAGGAACCTGAGCGCAGGGGATACTGGCGGGGTTATATGGTGCCTGGTGTATCATGCACCCTGAACACCGCGCTGTCTCTCAGCAACATCTGAGAGATGAAGTATCCTTTTTGCTTAGGACAGGTTACGTAAGAGCACCCCGTCAGCTGGACGAACTGCCAGCCGCAGTCCCACTGCTGCAATTAGCAGCTGATGGGGAACATCCTATAGAGTTCACCGATGTAGACTTAAGGGCGAAGGTTAGCCTTAACACCAGAGGTAACCTAAAGCCACAAAACCTGGCTAGAATGGACGCGATCATCGATGAGGAACTACCAGAAGATGCAGATATCTGGCAGATCAACTTTGCCGTGTACAACGCGGCGAAGCAACTCGTTCCTCGTGAGAGGTCACTTAACACTTTAAACGGGGTCGAGAAGACCAAGCGGCGTGTACAAAAAATGGAAGGAAAGTACAGTCAGCCAGACAACACGCCTCTCGGATCCAGAGTGTGGTGGAATACACGACAAGTGGTAGAGTTTTTACTCCCAGGATCTGGCGCATAGCAGCCGGATTAAGACGTCAACACCACGCTCTAAATCTGACAGTGATGCTTACCATCAAGCAACACCATCTAGATAGGATCCAAACGCTCATGGCTATAAAGAAAACTTAAAAAGGAGTTTGGAGAACGAAAATAATATTAAAATAACTTTTTACAATGAAAAATTATTAGGTCCTTTGTTCAATAAAAATAAAGATAAAATTCCACTTGAATTAAAAAGTAGTGTTGTATATCAAATTCCATGTGAATGTAGTAAACAATATATTTGCCAAACTAAACAGTGGTTAAGTTCAAGAATAAAAAACAATAAATACGATATTAAAAACAAAAAACGTCAACAGCTTTATCTAACCATGTAATAGAACAAAACTGTAAATTTAACTTTGAAGAAACAAATATTAGATAGTGAATTTAGACAAGAGACTTTTACTAGAAATAATGTATATAAATTGTAACAAAAATTGTGTTAATGTAAGAATAGACGTAGATAATTTAAGTACAATTTATAAATCATTATTAAATAAGTTTAATTTTTAAATAAAGTCAGGTTAGAAATTTGACGTACTCAAAATTTTCTAATTTATATGATAATGGCATTAATAGAGGAAGAAGAATATGAATAACCTCAACCTAACTATGATCTAATATGAAATATGAGTTAAGCTCCAGTTACATAAAGATTAGTGTAGAAATTAGTGTGAAATTAGTAATGGATCTGGTGGTATTTTTCAACATCGTTTACAATGGAAACGCTACGCATGCGCATGAACCATTATGTTTTTAATCTGCCGCTTTTAAGGTTAAGTATACAAAATGGATAAAAGGCTGTTAAAAAGAAATAATTTGATGTTCGATATGTGTACAGCGGGCATTATGTGTGTGTTGAAATTGATACAATTAAAAAAAAGAAACGGAAAAGATGGTGGGTTCGTCCGATACACCAATGTCGATTTGCACAGGGAGACTATAACAATTTAATTATTGAAATGCGGTTGCAAGACCGTGAAATGTTTTTTAATTGTACTCGAATGTCTGTGGAATTATTTGACAATTTACTTGCTTCAGTAGCACCCCTCCTTAAGAAAAATTCAAATCGTCCATCAATCCCAGAAGGAGCTCGATTAGCATGTACTTTAAGGTACACACACAACAAATACCTAACATTATGGAATTGTTAAATATCTTAATATTTTAGGATGTTAGCCGCTGGTGATAGTTTACCAACACTAGCATTCGCGTATCATATGGCAAGATGCACGGTAAGCAATATCATTAAGGAAACTTGTGAAGCAATCTGGCAGGCACTACAACCTGTGCATCTGGCCCCTCCAGAGACAGTCAAATGGAAGCAAATTGCATGTGACTTCTTCGAACAATGGCAAATGCCCAATTGCGTAGGCGCTGCTATAAAGGCACCAAATGAATCTGGGTCGGCATACTTCAATTACAAGAAATACCATAGTATCATACTTTTTGCTGTTTGTGATGCAAATTACATGTTCACTCATGTTAATATTGGTAGTTATGGGTCACAAAGCGATGGTGGTATTCTTACAAAATCTGAGTTTGGACAACATTTAGAAAATGGCACGTTAAATATGCCAGCAGACGATTGTTTGCCAGGAAGTAAAGTGCATTTTCCATATTATTTTGTAGGTGATGACGCCTTCCCTCTGAAGTTTAATTTATTAACTCCATATGGGGGAAAATATTTGGACGATGCATTAACAATCTTTAATTATCGTCTTAGCCGAGCCAGACGTTGTATTGAAAATGCCTTTGGAATACTAGTCGCTCGTTGGCGAATTTTTCATAAAACAATTAATGCTTTTCCTACAACGGTGGATAGTATAGTAAAAGCCACAGTCTGCTTACATAATTATATTAAAATGAACGAAACATCAAATTCAAAATATTGTAATAGCAGTTACTCGGATCAAGAAGATAAGTTTACAGGAAAAGTTATTCTTGGTCAGTGGGGGAAGGATGTGGAAGGAGTGCCAACAGCTTTAAGACCTGCTGGTGAAAGTAGACATTTAGGACCCAGAAATGCTAGACAAAATGCTGTTCGTATGCGAAACATAATGACAAATTATGTAAATAGCCGTTTAGGGAGTGTGCCATGGCAAGTTGACTATATAAGAAAATAAATTATTGTTGAAGTCACATGTACTTGTTTTTATAGGTTTTATTTATTTCCAAATTTTTCTATTAAAATATTTAAGTAAATATACGGAGAATTATTTTTATTTATCTGTTTCTAAAAGTGTAACTGTTTGTATTTTTTTCTCCACAAAATAAAATTGTAAAGATTATACTTACCCTTTTTACATTAAATTTCCTATCCTTTGAAAAGTGCAGATTCAATAAATACAATCATTTAAACGTATAAGTTTATGCAAACCTAGGAAACACTATTTATTCAAGTGTCCAAAATTCTTATACAGCTGTACTTTTGCGTGCTTAACAAAAATATTTTTCAACATTTTGCACCAAAATGGTAAATTATAATATCTGCAAAATTTTTCTAAAGTTAATTGTGTTTACAAAAAATGGTTTATAATTTTTTGTACGTTTTATTTGCATTTAATATATATTAACAAAAAAAAAAAAACATCTTGCACTAAAATCGGTAAAAAAAAACCTTTAATACGGTTGTAAAGAAATTTTATTTTACATTACATTTTCTTGTAATTATATAAAATTTGCGTAATATCAAGCATACAATCATCTCTTACATTGTCTTTAATATTTTTTAAAGTTGTACCTACATACAAACTAAATGAATCTATTTCGTCCATCTTAGTCGCCCCATCTGCAACACTTTTCTCCGCTGCAGTAGCAAGGCGCCCCAAGAATATTCCTATTTCATCGGTAGCACTTTTCTTTTTTTTTACCTTTATAGGACGGAGTTGTATAGGAATGATCAGCTTCTACAATTGTATGCTGAGAACTTGCAGAGCTTGTACCAGGGGTACATGGGTTATAATCTTGTTCGTCATTGTCAAAATCAATATCCTCCACATTCTCCTCGATTACAGTTTCACTAGCAGGGGGTTCTGATATAAGCGGTGGTTGACAATTACTGCTTGTCCTGAAAGTACATAAACAAATACAAATAAATAGTCTGAAGCTACTTTCAATTCGTACATATCCTACAATATAATTTTTTACCTTCTTGTCGTCATAACTTCTTCAAGAATGCCAATATGCTCATAAGATGCCACGGTTCAAAGTTTAAGCTTCCAGCACCACTTTTTGTGACATTGCTAATTTTTATTTTTTCTTTCCGATATTTCTCGCGTAATGCCTTATATCGCGATTCAACTATTTCACCTGAAAAAATTTAATATAAGTATATAAACTACGCATTAATTAACTAAAAATACTTACAAGTGGTTTTTAGAGTTTTCGCCAATTCCTTGAAAGCGTTCTCTTCCATATTTTTATTCTTAAAATCCTTACAATTTCTATCCCACACTACTGGATACGATCCTAGTAGTGACGCCAAGGTATCATCCAAATTCATATTAAAATGTACCTAATTGTTGAATCTCACAAATAAATCGCAGACTTTATTTACTTTAACAATTTGACTAATTTGAGGTTAGCGATACACGAACGTCACGAAGTTCCAACTCCAACTCAGTAATGTTATTTTTAATTCCAACTATTCTGTTCAGTAAAACCAAAAATGAATAAAACAAAAGGTATTCACCAGTTGAACAATTACTTTAAAAACTTTAAAATTTCTACCGACACGTGTTTCTGCTTGTAGCGTCCTGAAGATAGTTCATTTAAAGGATCGAAAGCAACTAAACTAGTAAACCCCAATGTAATAAACGTTGATGGTTTCAGAGAACAGGATAATTGAAATTATGTAAATAGTGGAAATTCCCCCGTAGGGTAAAATAATTTAAAAATAAATTAGGTATCCTCTTCTTGGTAAAAGTTTAAAATATAGAGTGGAATGAAAAATAACGCTGAAAAAATTTTTTTGCTAATTATTACTGACTACTTTTACAAAACTTATCATAGATAAGTACAACATATATCTTTTTATACAATTATTTTCCCGGCTATTTGCCAAAACGCTGAAAATTATTGAGTCAGTCACACTGAACATAATGTGCATATTATCTTTTTTGTAATCCAAGTTTCAGCGTTTTGGCAAATAGCCGGGAAAAATAATTGTTTAAAAAGATATATGTTGTGTTTATCTATGATAAGTTTTGTAAAAGTAGTCAATAATAATTAGCAAAAAAATTTGTTCAGTTATTATTTTTCATTCCACTCAGTGGGAACTTTTAGGTACATTCATATATTTAAAATATGTATTTTTTATTCGTCATAAGCATACGTGTATTTATTTATTTGGTTTCTACATCACAACTCTAACAGTTTAACACGAAACGCAGTAAGCTACGTTGCTATTGCAAAAGTGTGTGTACTCTACGTAAATTCATAAATCAAATAATACACATATATTATTCTATACATTAACAAATCTAAGTATAAATAATAATTTAATATAAACAACCAATTTTGAATAACCGCGATATCATTCATTCCATACCTTCAAACCCAACAAAACAAAAAATACGAAAATGAAAATAAGCAAGCACACAAGCAAAATCTGGTTTGACCCTGGTATGCGTAAGTCGATGTGCGCGACGGATTGGTAACGTAATAATTGTATTCATATCACATTTCATTCATTTTGCTTTTATTCGATTCAAATAAAATTTCGATAATCAAATAATTTGTTATGATCCACAGATTTGGAATTCAACTGACACATTATTTCGATACTTTTTTCTGTTCGATAAGAAACTGTATTCGATAATTTTATCCGATACATTTTAGTCTCGAATAAACCGATATATTTATTCGATACTGTCCAACACTAATTAAAGTAGTAATTGTTCACGTATATAAAATCAAATTTGTAGTAATGATTGCATTGTTATTTTTTAATGTTGTGTGTCAATTATTATTGTTTTAACTTTGAATGTGTATGTTTGTTATTTATTTTATGACTAATCCAATTAAAATTGGAAGTAATAGGTTTTATTATTAGATCGGTAAGTGTTTCTTTGTTTCTTGTAAATCCGTTGGTCACACGATTAATAAATTACAGATTCTGAGGAAGGCAGGTTATACTGCAGAAACCGGTCAATCTAAATAAAGAAATAGTTTTATTTGTCCTACTACCCTCTAATAGTTTCATAAAATAAAAAAATTACAGGACACACATTATTGTTAAAGATATAAAGAAAACGTTGAAGAGGCGGGTGAAGATTATGGAGCAAAACAATTTGTTCCATACGAATCCTTCCCGCCCCTTTCGCCACAGTGTGTTGTCGATAATTAGTCGACTGTGGAAAATGTCGAAACCTTCTGGAAGGGAATCTACGAAACGACGCGTCCATTCAATAGTGACACTCCAGCAATTGCACACTTCGAAGCTCTGTACCACAGATATCTTGAAGAGCCAAAAGAAGTGTGCCCGGCAATCAGTACGGAGGAAGTCCAACAAACACTTGTTGGTACCAAGAACTTCGCTGCCCCGGGCCCGGACGGCATTAACAACTTGTGGTGGAAGAAATTTCCTTGCACTCACCGCCGTCTGGCACGAGTTTTCAACTCATGGTTGAACAAGGGGCGCAGGTTCTGGATTGGGTAGTCTAGGGAGGTACTGTGCTTATCCTCAAAAAGGGAGATCTTTCCGACCCGAAGAATTATAGGCCGATCACTTGCCTCAATTCCTGCGACAAGATATTTACACGTATCTTGTATGCTGGGACACTGAGGTTTATTGATCCGGTCTTCCAACAGATACACGAACAGCGTGGTGCCAAGAAGGGCATGGTAGGTTGCAAGGACAGCCTGCAGATAGACCGTTGTGTTACTCAGGATTCTGTGCAATATAAGCGGAATCTATCGATGGCCTTGATTGATTAGCGCAAGGCATTTGATACAACATCGCACGAGCTATTGTTTACACTTGTTTGGATGTCTTGCGGTACCAGCACCACTAGAAGACTCGCTTTACCATAACATCAGGTGCACAGCGGGTCACAACCGAGCAGGTGGTATTTTAGAGAGGAGTTTTCCAAGGTGACTCACTGACTCCTCTCCTCTTCTGCATCTCACTGCTGCCGTTGTATGTTGGGCTCCGTTAAACCTGCGGATATCAATGTGGAACACCCAGCGACCGGAGGCATAAGGTCACTCACCTATTTTATATGGACGACCTTAAACTTTATGCCTCCGGAGAGCGCGAACTACAAAACGCTCTTAGGGTGGTCGAAAAATACACGCGGGCAATTGGTATATAGTTCGGGTTGGACAAATGTGCAATCGTCCACCACAAGAGAGGACTATGCGGGGAATTCTCTGAAGATGCGCAGCTCGCAGACGGAAGCATCTTAAGACATGTGGATGCCAGAGGGACCTATACATATCTGGGTGTGCAACAAAGGCACATCCAGGATGTAAAATTAATAAAGAATTCTCTCCGCGGCAAGTACAGACACCGTCTTCGAAAGATTTGGTCTTCCGAACTTTCGGGGAAGAACAAGGTGTCTGCAACTAACATGCTTGAAGTTCCTGTCTTGCTCTACTCCTTCGGAGTAGTGAAGTGGACAGTAGACGAGCTGCGGCAATTAGACAGAGATGCCCGCAAGATGATGAATATTCACAGAAGTATTCATCCTAAATTGTCCGTTCCTTGTGTGTACCTCCCACGTCAACGGGGAAGGGGGGCGAGGACTCATTAGCCTGAAGTGTACGCATGAAAGAGTAGTACTGATTATGGCATGTAACATCCTCAGGAGCTCAGATCCCCTCTTGTGGTTTTTAAAAGATCACGATACTGTAGGAGTGGGAGCAGGATTTTTCAAGGCAGTAAAAGAGCAGCAGATGAACTCGGTCTCGCATTCGACACCAGGCGAGGTGCTGATGTAGAGTCAGTCACTGAACTTCAGACAAATCGCCTCAAAGCCCGAATTAGAGCTGCTGAACAGGAAAATCTGTTTAGGCAGCACGTCGATAGACCTCAGCTTGGTGTCTTCTATAAGAACATAGAAACGCTGGGTTTATCGACCAAGCTAATATTCGCCTTTCTAAGGTCAGCCGGGCTTAAGTCGGAGACCGAGGGATTCATTATGGCCTGCCAAGATGGTGTTATCAACACCTTGGTCTACCGCAGCCGCGTGTGACGTGTAGAAATTCCATACATCAACTGCAGTACCTGCCGTGAGGCGCTGGAATCACTCATGCACATATTATCTGCATGCCCCTTATACGCGATTACGGTCTACATCCACCTACATTACGCGACGTTACGAGTGCTATTATACTACCATCTAAGGCACTCGTACGGAGTAGACCAGACACCCATACTGCCTTACATCCCCGGAGATATTGAGTCCGTTGTTGAGAACGAGAAATGCTGGATTTACTGGAATTACACGTTCCCGACTGTCAGGCTAATCCAAGCCAACAAGTCTGACATAGCCCTCCTCGACCGTCAACTCAAGGTGATGTATGTCATCGAATTCTCTGTGCCTGCGGAGAAAAACATCACCTTGAAGGAAGAGGAGAAACGGACCAAATATCGCAATCTTCGGTACGAGCTCCAAGTGCTGTACCCAGACTGCTCGGTCAAAATTGTTGTCCTAATAATCAGTGTACTCGGAGGGATGAAGCCTACGCAGCTCACGAAATTGAAGACCATACCGGCCTGGCAAAAATCAGCTGAGTGGCTGGCAGGCCAAATGCAGAAGGTGGTCATTCTGGATTCTCTCCGTCTGCTTAGGGCACACGATTCTGGAATCAATCTACAGTCACTAACTCTGCAGGATGTGGGGAGTGGTTAATGTACTGGCGCCGGAGGCCACGGAAGGACTGTCCAGCGCCGGGAAACCGAAAAGAAATATATATATATATATATATATATATATATATATATATATATATATATATATATATATATATATATAGAAATAATTTTACTTTTTAAACGGGGATTGCAGTCATGTGACAGTCAAGCTTTCGAGGTCTTTATTGTTTCTTCATCAGGAACTCTACAATAAATTATAATTAATTAAACTAAGTTATGAAAAAAGTAAAAAGCACGTACGAAAATGAGGTTAAAGTTAAAGTTACATTCATTGAAAACTATAAATTCTTGATGAATTGTAGAAAAAGACACTAATAATTGATTGTTGTATATATATAATTACTCACCGCAATTTCAAAAACTTTAACTCAGAAGTATTTTATAATGATTTGTTAAATATTGCATGGGAGGAAATATTGTACTTAAGAAAATATAGATGATAAAGTTGAGTTTTTAACACGTAATATTATCGACCTGTTCGACATTCACGCCCCTATTAAAATTTCTCGTGTTAACAAACCCCATGCCCCCTGGCTGACAGATACTTTAAAGTTAATTTTTAAAGAACGCGACAGGGCCTTAACTAAATACAATCTGCAAAAAAAGCGATGAAAACTGGAATCACTATAAACACCTGCGTAATTATGCTCTCGCATCAGTAAGGAGAGAAAAGTTAGCATATTTAGATTTTCTTCAAAATCAGAAAAACCAAAAAGAAATCTGGAAAGGTTTAAAAGTCATGAATATACGCTTTAAAAATTGTATTACATTACCAGATAACTTACAAAACCCATCAGAGATAAATGATTTTTTCATTTCTGTATTTACTAGAAATAGCTCAACAGACGCTGCAGACTTTTATAGAAATACCAAGTTTCGTGACAATCTGCTGTTTGAATTTAAACTTACCGACTGAAAAGAAATAAATAAAATCATTTCATCTTTAAAATCAAATGCGTGCGGTGAGGATCAAATATCTTTGGAAATGATTAAATTGTGTCTTCCAGTTATTGCTCCGTTTTTAGTACATATTTTTAATATATGCCTAGAAACTGGTTATTTTCCAGCAAAGTGGAAAATTTCCCTTATTCGGCCGCTGCCAAAGATAAATGATCCTAAAACACTTTCTGATTTACGTCCCATTAGTCTCCTACCGGTTTTATCAAAAATATTAGAAAAAATTGTACAAAATCAAATTAAAACATACTTGTCTGCGAACGTGTTACTTCCTGTACATCAATCTGGTTTTCGTGCAGGACATAGTACAACTACAGCATTATTAAACTTACTTGATAATATATTACAGGCCCGTGATAACAAACTTGCTATAGCTTTGATTTCGCTAGACTTTTCCAAAGCTTTCGACACCATTGATCATAATTTATTATGTATTAAGTTGGCTTATTATGGTTTTGACGCAAAATCAGTACGCTTTTTTGAATCATATTTATATAATCGTCACCAACAAGTATCTGTTTCCCAGCAAACATCCACTGCGCAATTAGTTACTTCGGGGTTCCCGCAGGGTTCCATCCTTGGTCCAGTACGCTTTTTTTGAATCATATTTATATAATCGTCACCAACAAGTATCTGTTTCCCAGCAAACATCCACTGCGCAATTAGTTACTTCGGGGGTTCCGCAGGGTTCCATCCTTGGTCCACTGTTATTTTTATTATACACTGCGGATATTTTGAGTTTTATTCAACATTCACATATTCAATCATATGCAGATGACACACTGGTATTACACTCCTTCCAACCATCTGAAACTCAATTGGCATCACATAAAATTAATCAAGACCTTAATTCAATCTGTACTTATGCAGCCAAACATAATTTAAAATTAAACCCTAATAAAAGTGTAGTTATGTTATTTTGTTCCGATAATAAGCGGATGGATATAAAAAATGAATTAAAACTAAAAAATAGACAATACTTTGCTGATATTTTCCCAGAATTCAAAAAATACTAGGAGTAATATTTGATGAAAAACTACGATTTTATTCTCACATTTCTAAATTAACTCAAAAAGTCTATATTAAAATGAAAGTCTTATATGCAAACAGATATATAATGAATTACAAACTTAGAAAAAAACTGTGTGAATCCTTAATCATACCTGTGTTTGATTATTGTGACATTGTATACTTTCCCTGCTTAGATGTGCTTACTCAAAACCGTATACAAAGGGTACAAAATCTCTGTTGTCGATTTATATACAATCTGCGGAAATTTGACCATGTAACTCATAAATTTACAGAGCTCAAATGGCTAAAAATGGCAGATCATGCTAAATATCATTATTTAACATTTATTCATAGACTGCTGTTGACCTCCACTCCAGATTACCTTAGGGAAAAACTTGTGTCCAGAAGCTCTATTCACAATGTTAACATCAGGTTTAATAACATGTTCACAATGCCCCAACATAACACAGCTATTTTTCAAAGATCTTTTTCATACAATGCAGTAAAATTGTACAATGGTATATCAGAAAATTTTAAATTAATGTCACTGCAGCAATTTAAAATCTCTTTAAAAAATGACTTATTAAATGGACGAATAAATAAATAAAAGTAACGTTAGTTTTATGTGAAAAATTTCTTTACTTTTAAATTTTTATTTTGTTTATACATGTAATAAAATAGATATAGGTTTATTTTCCAAACGCACTGCACTGCATATTACAAATTTACAGATGTTATTAGTTTAGGAAATAACGTAATATAATCTATAGTTTTAAGATTAGTTTAAATCTGTTAAATAATTGCCTCTGTTTTTTACATTGGCATCCTTAAAATGCGCGGTTAAGTGTAAGAATAGCCTTGGCTAAACTTCGCCGAGCATTCCCCAACATCTAAAATATATTATTATTGTAAATACAATCTTTTTTTTGTATTTATTTCACTATTAATAAAGACGTTTTATTATTATTTATTATATATATATATATATATATATATATATATATATATATATATATATATATATATATATATATATATATATATATTACGATGACCAAACCACACCCTGTATAATGTACAGGATACATAAGGATAAAATTATGTTTAAATAATAAAAAGAAAATAATAAAGATTTTTGCCAATACTAAAACAAAGTAAGACTCTAATATTTAAATTAAAATGATAATTTTGAGCGGTATGAGAGCCCAATTTCAGTGAGAGACACTTACGTTAACTGTATTCATATTAAATAGGTAAAATTTGTAATAAATGTTGTTAAACGCTAGATATAAACACCTACCGTGTGGTAAATGAACTTTATGTTATTATGTTATGTTAAAAAGCATTGTTCTATTTAGAATAAGCATCAGAAGGACTATTTCTGTATAGCATGGCAACCAGAGCCAAAACATTATTGGTTTTAGGTACACCTGGGAAAAAAATAAAATTTTATTGTTATTAATTAAAATTATAAACTTTGTTAAAGACAAATATATTAAATTTAGTCATAGAATAGCTACAAGTATGATAGCAATCATGAACACTGGAAAAAAAGTGCTATAAACTACTTTCATAAGTTGGGTAGCGTAAACTCTACAATATCTGAGATTTTAGTCAGTTCTACGAAGTAAGTGCATCGTCTAACTTTAAAACTTTACAAAAGTGAAAGAGACTCACCTTGTGAGCTAATACAATGTAATAGCATCAAAATGTAAAGACATTTAAAAGGTGTATGTGTAAATTTATGTCCAAGGAGGTATATAACTTGACAAATATGAAGGTTTTTCTAAAATAAAAACCATTTGTTGAACTTTTTTATAGCTATGTCAGAAGAATAGCATCTATTTATTGTTTCCAGTCAGTTAGTGTTAAGTAATTTGTTGTATTTGAAAAGTTTCCAGCCAATGAGGTTTAACGAAGTCCTAAAACGAAAGGCAAATTAAAATAATGTTTTAAATGTATTTAGACATGCAAATATGGTGTTGATTTGTTCATTAGTTCTTAAAGTAATCTCTGGTATGTGGTTTAGATGGTTGTAATTAGTTATATAAGAGAAATTGTTAAAAATCGTTGCAATTGTAATTTTTCTAAATATTCACAAAAGGCCATAGTATGGCATATCAAAATAAAGCTAATCATCTCTATATCTTTATTCAAAAATAAAATTAGAGCCATAAGGTATAATAAAGAAATAAAAAGAGAATTAAATTTTCATATTTTAAATTTCAAAAATCAAGTGTCATGATTTTTGGAGAAACGTCAGATTAGGCCAATAAAAAGCCCATATTTAAGTTTTAGTATTGATAGAAAGCTCAAAGGGAGAGCATTGTAATTTTATAAGAAATTTCCTAACCTCAAAATTTTAAATTTATATTTTCAAAAGAAATGAAGTCCATTCTCAAGCTCACGAAATATTAAAACAGGGTTTGTAAACCTAAAACACAAAAAAATATATTAAATTAAATTTTATTAATACCATAATTTAATTCCAAGTGGAATGTAAGAATAATTTCCAGTTGCAACGACCAAGGAAAGTATTGTATATAATAGTAAATGTGATTTGAGGAAATTAGTAAAGGTAAAGTACGTACCTTAAATAAATGTTGCTGATTGTTAAATAAATATAGTGTTGTGCTACGAAAATATAAATCCAGTGTGCCGAGCAGCCATTGTTACTGAAGTTTTATGAATCTGAAATTTGCCACGGATGCAGAAGGATCGAGGCACTGAGCAATAATATAAGCAGAAGCGTTAGTCAACAGAGATTGCCATAACGTGAAGTTCAAGAAATCGACGTAAGTAAAACCAAAATAAATCCTAGGTACTCGACGATTTAAAAGCAGCTATAGTAACAGATCTGATCATTAAATAAAAGGCCATTTCATTTTAATTTTAAGATATATTTGTGCAAAAGTGTCCTAAACCATACCAGAAATTTGTAAATAAATTTATATTGTTTTGTAATCTGACAAGGTGTTTTTCATTGAAATTGGAGCTGTACGATTATTTTCAGATTAACGCCAGGAACCTGCCCAAACCCTGAGGAGAGGTTAAAATAATAAGCTCACAAAATAATAATAAAATAAAATATTTTTAATAAAATAAAATAAACATTAACAACATTTTTATATAAAATAAAAATAAAACATAATATATAAAATTGTCGCAGCAACGTGGGGCGATTGGCGAAAAGCCGAAAACATTATTTGTATTTAGTATCTGGCAAAATTTAAAATATTTAAATAACAGCACAATTTCGAAACATAATTCTATAATTCTGTATTTTGTGTATTTTTTTTTTATTATTTCCCAAACAGTGACAATCACAGGTATTTGTTTTATTTATGAAATTACGATCTGGTAAAGAAATGGAGGACACAAATCAAGTTGCTGGTACAAGCCAACAAAGTGGAGACAGAGCAGAAAATGACTCAATGCTCCAGAGACTAATGGAGATGGTAGTGGGAATAAATACACAAATGGCCCAAAATAGCTACAACACACAAATTAAAACAATTGTCCCAGAACAACACACAAATTCATGAACAAATGTCACAGAACAACACACATATGGGAGAACAACTGGAGAAGTTGAACACACAAATAAATCTAAACAAATCTCAACTAGAAGAAAACATAGAAAACATTAACATGAAAATGAATATGAACATGATCAAGTTGGAAGAGAATTTGGGGAAGACAATGGAAGAAAAATTAAAGAAGATAGAGGAAAACAACCACGAGTTGAAAAAGAAAATGGAAGAGTTAGAACACAAATGGGAAAACATGAGAAAAATTACTGGGGAAGAAATAGACACAAAAATCTTGGAAAGTACAGAAGAGTTGAGAACAAGAATTAGGAGTAATGTGGAGGAAATAGTTGATGGAGGAATGTGTGAAATGGGGAAAACTTTGAAGAAGCATGGGGAAATATATGACACGAAATTAAAAGAACTGGATAGAAAGATGTTAGAGAATACGTGGCTATTAGAAGAGAATACAAGGGTGATTCCACAAGGACAAGGACAGGTATATGCAACCGGTAAAACGGAAATTTATTTTTACGGGGACAATAGGATACATCCTAAAGTTTTCATGACCAGGTTAAGACAGCACATGGGTACATTACATCCCAAAGCTGATTTAAAAATGCACATACAAAATATGATTAAAGGTGAGGCGGATTATTGGTTTCAATTGATAGAAAATAAGTTTCAAACAATAGATGAGTTCGAAATTTTATTGTTAAAACAATATTGGAGTGAGTACACTCAGCAAAAGGTAAGACAAAATTTGTTCAACGGTAAATATAATGAAAAAGGTGGTATAAGTAGGGAACAATATGTAATGAGGAAAATTTATAATGTTAGGCATTTAGAACCTAAATTTTCAGAAGGGGAAATGGTACGTTATTTAGCGAGACATTTTACTAGTGACATATACAATGTTATAATTACGCAAAGAATAGGAAATTTAGATGAGCTGATAGAATATCTACGTGAAATAGATGATCATAGGCAAAATTTTAATACAAATAATAATCAATCAGGGCAAAATTACAATTATCAATACAGAAATAATTTTTCTAACAATAGAAATAATTATAATAATGGAAATGAGTATTATCAAAATAGAGGTCAAAATAACAAGGATTTTTATGAGAAAAAAGACAAAGATAAATATAATAAAACTTATAATGAGAATAGGGACATGCGAAGATATAGTGGGGGTAATGAGTTTAAAAGACAGGAAAATTATAGGTCAGGGACAAATGATGCAAATCAAAGAAATGAAAGAAAGCAAGTTAGATGGGGGGGATAGGAGAAATTCCTATGAAAATACACGGACAGATGAACGGACATATGCTCAAGTGGCAAACACGAATATAAATAAGGATAAACGGGAAAATGAATATTCGCAAGCTAATTTTGATAAGATTGAAACGACTGCACAAATACATACCAGGACGGGAAATCAGGATTTTTAGTTAAGGAAATTTTAAACATAGATACTAGGTACGAACATATGCGTGAGTTTATAGGAAACGAGAATGGTCAAATTTCACAAAATGTAAAAGTTAGTCAATTACCTGTAATTCAAATTAAAATAAATAATATTAAATTAAATGCACTAATTGATACGGGTTCGGAAATAAGTTTATTGGATGAAAAGGTGTATAATACACAATTGAATAAAAATAATAAATGTATAAGGATATCTAAGATTAAATTGGTTAATGCTAATGGGAAAAAGTTTGCGGAATGTAATAAAATATTAAATACTACTTTTGAGATTAAAAATCAAACATTTAAAAATGATTTTGTGATTATTTCAGATATGAATTATGATGTAATACTAGGTGAAGACATTTTAACAGAGTTAAGGGCAAAAATAGACTTGGGTGATAAAATATTAATGGTTGAGGGTGAAAAAATACCCATATTTAATATGAATAATGTGAGCAGCAAACGAGCTGAAAATAATATTGCGGTAATTAATAATGCGGTAAATGGCAAACGCGCCAATGATGATGATAAAAATAATGAATTAAATGGCGAAAAAGCCAATAGTGTGAATGTGAATTGCGGTAAGCATACAGTGGTAATAAACACGTATGTCTTAAATACAAGTTTTAATAAGCCCAAAGAAATAATATTAAATTGTCAAGCCCAGTATGATAAGATAGTACAAAATCTGTTACAAAAACATATTTCATTAATTAATTTTGAGCCAAGAGTAGCAAATGGCTATATGCATAAACTAGAAGTAGATGAAAGCAAACCTTTTAAAAGTAAAACTTATCCTATTCCATTTAAATATAAAGAAAAGGTACAAAAAGAACTAACTAATATGATAAATGCTAACATAATAGAATCAGCTAAAACTAATTATATTAATCCTATAGTCGTTGTCAAAAAGAAAGACGAAACGATACGCTTATGTTTAGATGCAAGAAATTTAAATTCCATTGATGGACATATTCTTCAATTTAAAGTTGTACCATTTGGTTTACAATCGGCATCTTCAGCACTCGTCAGAGCGATGCAAAATATTGTAGACAAGTACGATAGTTTTGTATTCATTGTATCGATGATATTCTCATATACTCTGAAACAGAAAAAATTAAATCAAATTTTTAGAACATGTAAAATATTTAGGCTACAAGATTAAAAAAGAGGGTAAAATTTAAAGTAGGAGATAAAGAAATTGTCAAACGTTTGAAAGTATCTGATTATAAGAATAATGTATGTGCAAAATTACAAACGCCATATGAGGGTCCCTATGTAATTAAAACTGTGTTAAATGAAAATACTTACGAATTAAAAAACTGTGAGAATGATATTATAAGAGGAAAGTTTCATGTTGAACTGTTATATCCTTTTCAAACAGAATCTAATGTGGATTAAATAAAATAAATATGATTGTGGTTCAGTCACCGCAATTTTTGTAAACTAACAGAAAATTTTTCATAAATTCAAAATTTTATATTAGTTAAGTGGGGGTAATACGATGACCAAACCACACCCTGTATAATGTACAGGGTACATAAGGATAAAATTATGTTTAAATAATAAAAAGAAAGTAATAAAGATATTTTGCCAATACTAAAACAAAGAAAGACTCTAATATTTAAATTAAAATGATAATTTTGAGTGGTATGAGAGCCCAGTTTCAGTGAGAGACACTTACGTTAACTGTATTCATATTAAATAGGTAAAATTTGTAATAAATGTTTGTTAAACGCTAGATATAAACACCTACCGTGTGGTAAATGAACTGTATGTTATTATGTTATGTTAAAAAGCATTGTTCTATTTAGAATAAGCATCAGAAGGACTATTTGTGTATAGCATGGCAACCAGAGCCAGAACATTATTGATTTTAGGTACCAAAACCTTTGGGTAACCTGGAAAAAAAATAAAATTTTATTGTTATTAATTAAAATTATAAACTTTGTTAAAGACAAATATATTAAATTTAGTCATAGAATAGCTACAAGTGAGTTAGCAATCATGAACACTGGAAAAAAAGTGCTATAAACTACTTTCATAATTTGGGTAGCGTAAACTCTACGATATCTGAGATTTTAGTCAGTTCTACGAAGTAAGTGCATCGTCTAACTTTAAAACTTTACAAAAGTGAAAGAGACTCACCTTGTGAGCTAATACAATGTAATAGCATCAAAATGTAAAGACATTTAAAAGGTGTATGTGTAAATTTATGTCCAAGGAGGTATATAACTTGACAAATATGAAGTTTTTTCTAAAATAAAAACCATTTGTTGAACTTTTTATAGCTATGTCAGAAGAATAGCATCTATTTATTGTTTCCAGTCAGTTAGTTTTAAGTAATTTGTTGTATTTGAAAAGTTTCCAGCCAATGAGGTTTAACGAAGTCCTAAAACGAAAGGCAAATTAAAATAATGTTTTAAATGTATTTAGACATGCAAATATGGTATTGATTTGTTCATTAGTTCTTAAAGTAATCTCTGGTATGTGGTTTAGATGGTTGTAATTAGTTATATAAGAGAAATTGTTAAAAATTGTTGCAATTGTAATTTTTCTAAATATTCACAAAAGGCCATAGTATGGCATATCAAAATAAAGCTAATCATCTCTATATCTTTATTCAATAATAAAATTAGAGCCATAAGGTATAATAAAGAAATAAAAAAGAGAATTAAATTTTCATATTTTAAATTTCAAAAATCAAGTGTCATGATTTTTGGAGAAACGTCAGATTAGGCCAATAAAAAGCCCATATTTAAGTTTTAGTATTGATAGAAAGCTCAAAGGGAGAGCATGTAATTTTATAAGAAATTTCCTAACCTCAAAATTTTAAATTTATATTTTTCAAAAGAAATGAAGTCCATTCTCAAGCTCACGTAAATATTAAAACAGGGTTTGTAAACCTAAAACACAAAAAAATATATTAAATTAAATTTTATTAATACCATAAAATAATTCCAAGTGGAATTTAAGAATAATTTCCAGTTGCAACGAGCAAGGAAAGTATTGTATATAATAGTAAATGTGATTTGAGGAAAATAGTAAAGGTAAAGTACGTACCTTAAATAAATGTTGCTGATTGTTAAATAAATATAGTGTTGTGCTACGAAAATATAAATCCAGTGTGCCGAGCAGCCATCGTGTTTGAAGTTTTATGAATCTGAAATTTGCCACGGATGAAGAAGGATCGAGGCACTGAGCAATAATATAAACAGAAGCGTTATTCAACAGAGATTGCCATAACGTGAGGTTCAAGAAATCGCCGTAAGTAAAATCAAAAATAAATCCTAGGTACTCGACGATTTAAAAGCAGCTATAGTAACAGATCTGATCATTAAATAAAAGGCCATTTCATTTTAATTTTAAGATATATTTGTGCAAAAGTTGTCCTAAACCATACCAGAAATTTGTAAATAAATTTTATATTGTTTTGTAATCTGTCAAGGTGTGTTTCATTTGAAATTGGAGCTGTACGATTATTTTTCAGATTAACGCCAGGAACCTGCCCATTAAAAATCTCTGTTTTTTATCAAGCTTTCAGAAAAATTTATTCCTTTCTCAAGATGTCTAAAGTGTAGTACATTATAATATTAAAAAAAAATTATTATTAATTATTATAATACGTGATTAAAAAAGATAAAAATGAAAACATAGCATACAAATCGTTTTAAATAAAATGTGTAAATAGGAAAAGAGTAAAAAAGTAAAATATGTAAATTTAGACAATTTCAAATATATAAAAGTAGTAACAAAACTGTTACCAAGGATGTTAAACAATTTTTCATAAAAATATATCAAGGCAAACCATAAACAACTAGTAAAATTTTGTTAAATAAATTAAAATTATGATAGTCTTTTTAAATCATTATTAAGTTTCAAAATGTAGGTATAAATTTTACTAAGATTATTAAGATCAGTTCTTTTGTTTAAACAATTAGGTTCATTATTTATATATAACATTTCCAAAAAATATTCTTTTATGATAGTTATTTTCAATATCCAAAATTGTAGTATCTATATAATTAAAAGAATGATCCATTAGATGAAAATGTTCAGCTAAAGCACAAGAATTAGTAATCCTCCTGCAATCACTTTTGTGAGAAGTAGTGCGGCCTTGAAGATTTCGAGATGTTTGTCCTATATACACTTTATCACAAGGGATTTTATAAATAAGATTAGAACAATGATTTTTAAGAAGAGGTGTTTTAGTTTTAGAATAAAGTTGAGATACTGTTTTAATGTTCTTTTTTGCAATCTTAACATTATTGTCTTTAAAAACATTTACTAATTTTGGAGTCAAACTATTGACATATTTTACTTTTTTCCTATTTACACATTTTATTTAAAACATATTGTATGCCATGTTTTCATTTTTATCTTTTTAATCACGTTTGTAAGTATTATAATAATTAATAATATTTTTTTTAATATTATAATGTACTACACTTTTAGATATCTTGAGAAAGGAATAAAATTTTTCCGAAAGCTTGATAAAAAACAGAGATTTTTAATTGAATTTTAGCCACCTAATAACTGCATCCCCACTATTTATGTATATATTTTTATATACATATTTAAACATTACTATATATATATATATATATATATATATATATATATATATATATATATATATATATATATATATATATATATGTATGTATGTATATATTAAGGCTGGAAATTTTCCAGATTTTAGTGTTCGAACATTCGTTCGAAAAAATATTCGAATATTCGAATAATTCGAATACTCGAATAATCCGAATTATTCGAATAGGTATCTGAATAAACCGGATCCTCGAATATTCATTATTAATAGGTATAGCACTGAATACTAGTGAATAGTGAATACTCTATTTGAGTATTTGGTTGGATAGACCACAATAAGAGTCGTGACGTAAACCACTATTTGATTTGCTTTCCATACCCACAATAGGGTATGTCTCCTGTATATGTGCTTTAAGGGGTCAGAATTATTTAGTTAGTATTTCATTTTAGGATTGAGGCGCTATTGTTCACATTTAACTATTGAAGCTTAAATAAAACGAAAACAGAGCTAGTTTATTATACTTCTGTCATAACTATTTTTCCTTTTCGAAAAAAATAAAAAGTGCTCTAAAATTTGAATCTTTTAAAAAAGACGCAAATTGTGAAGGTAAAACAAATTCATGAAAAGTCAATAGTTAAATATTTACAGATTTTCTAAAATTTAAAATTTAATTTTAACCCCTGACAGTACAGTAAGAATAAGGTCGAGGCGAGAAAGATATGGAATAGTTTGACTGGGAGTAAAACGTGCCACTAATGTGGTCTATTTAAATATTTGGATTTTAGAATAGGTACCTACCTATACCTACTATCTTCCTACTTTGGTTGGATGCATACTGCATACCTATTCGTACATAATTTAATAATATATTTTAATATTCAAATTTACTCAGATGTAATCGAATATTCGAATTATTCGTATTCGATTCCCAGCCTTAATATATATATATATATATATATATATATATATATATATATATATATATATATATATATATATATATATATATATATATATATATATATATATATATATATATATATATATATATATATATATATTTATATATATATATATATATATATATATATATATATATATATATATATATATATATATATATATATATATATATATATATATATATATATATTTATATATATATATATATATATATATATATATATATATACAGTATGTCCGCGGATGGGGTTTACATTAGGGGTAATGGCTAAAATTTTTAACTTTTTCGAGAAAATGTTATTCTTTATAAAAAGTTTTTGCTTGCCTAAAAATAGTAGTGACGTTGACAAAAATTATATTTTTTATACGGGGTGATCAGAAATTACAAAAACTTAAAATTCCGTAAGAGTAAACTGGTTCTATTTTTTTATTTTGGAACAAAATGTGAAATAAAAAAAGTTGTTTCTAATTATATGGTCTGTCCAAATCCAAAATTTCATTTGAATATTGCAATGTTTCCGAAATTAGTGAATTTTTAGTAAAATACTAGTCGGTTTTTGTCAAATTTTTATTTAGCTAATTGCATTCGAACAAGGAGAATAAATACCTGATAAACAAGTTTGATTTTATAAAAGTGCATACATATTTGAAGTTTCTGACTTTATTAAATATCACAATTCAAAAATTCCTCCACCAAATTGAACGCATGTTTCCATTCGTTTTCGAATGTTGTGAAAACTACTTCTAACTTCATCAATGGAAATTGATTGCACAACTGCCGAAATAAAGATAAATGTATCCGCAATTGTCAAATCTGGACTTCTTGGGGGCCACAAAACTGGACCGCCTCGTCCACCTTTGCCCAAATTTGTTATTAAGCCAATTACGTACGACGCAGGCATGATGTGCTGGACATCCATCCTGCTGAAAATACATTCTATTACGATATTCCAACGGCAAGGCTTCTAATTGATCAAAAAAGAATGTATTAAGTATATGTAAATAAGAGTTACTATTGCACGTATTTTCAAAAAGTATGGCCCTATTATGCCATGATACGAAATAGCGCACCAGGCATTTACTTTTTTTAAATATTGCCTTCCGGTAGAAATTCTAAATTCGGGGTTGGTCTCACTCCAATACCTTACATGTTGTGAAGCTACAGTCCCATTTGTTGAAAAAGTCGACTCGTCGGAGAACATAATAAATTTATAAAAATTCGTGTTGCTACTTAAAATTTCATTTCCTACCCATAAACAGAAATCTAGTCGTCTTGCTTCATCCCCTTCTTCTAAGGTATGGTTAAAATGTGGTTTGTATGGAAATATTTTATTTTCTTTCAAAATTTTTTGGATGCAACTTTTTTAACCACCTCCAAATGCCGGGCTCGATTTCTCAACGAAATTTTGGGATTTCCCAGCAACAGATGCCAACAGTAATAATGTGGCAGCGTCATTTTGATCATATTTTCTCTTCTCTTTCTTTACGTCAAGCACTGAACCAGTTTTTTTAAATTTTTTGACCAATTTATGAACTGCCATTCTCGAAACACACATTGGAAAATCTCTGACTAAATTTTTGAATAACATAACGGTATGAACTTTTACCGTCTCCATAACACTGTATTAAAAAAATTCTTTGCTCCAGTTAACATAAAAATTATTTTTTAATGCAGATATGTTATGATATGTAGACGTACCTAGGTAACAACGCACCTAACAATCAAAAAGAACATTACAGGAATTATACAGGATGTTCCTGAAATAAAATTTTATTAAAAATTCACTAATTTCGGAAACATTGCAATATTCAAATGAAATTTTGGATTTGGACAGACCATATAATTAGAAACAACTTTTTTATTTCACATTTTGTTCCAAAATAAAAAATAGAACCAGTTTACTCTTACGGAATTTTAAGTTTTTGTAATTTTTGATCACCCCGTATAAAAAATATAATTTTTGTCAACGTCACTACTATTTTTTAGGCAAGCAAAAACTTTTATAAAGAATAACATTTTCTCGAAAAGTTAAAAATTTCAGCCATTACACCTATTGTAAACCCCATCCGCGGACATACTGTATATATATATATATATATATATATATATATATATATATATATATATATATATATATATATATATATATATATATTTCCATCCAAGCCATCCAAGTGGAAGCCAGAAAGGTGCGACTGGCTCCCTGTCAGTGGTTTTCCTTTAGTGTTTTTTTTTTGAGTTTTGTCCATTAATTTAACTCAGCTACACCGTGCTGATGTAGAATAATAAAAGACTTAATAAGTATTTGATAGTCCTTGACATTAATTTGTTCACAACCAATTTTAAATCGAGATACATTTTAGCAGAGTGAGTTCTCAAAATGGTTTATACTTCAGGAGAGAATAGAAATTGTCAGCATTTATTTTAAAAACGATATAATTGTGCTAGAGCTACGGAGCATAATCAATAGAAATCACCCAGATAGAAGAGTTGGTTCTCAGTATGTTTTAAAATTATTGACAAAATTTATGGAAACAGGTTCTGTAGGAAACAAAAAGCATGAACCTCAGCGACCGATTAGGAATGAAGCAGTCGAAGTGACAGTTCTGGATCATTTGCAGATGGATAATACTCAATCGATCAGGAAAGTAGCTGAGGCTTCCGGTGGATCACGAAGCAGTGTTCATCGAATTGTAAAGGCCCACAAATTTCATCCATATAAATTTAAATTGGTACACGAATTAAACGAAGATGATCCCGATCGTCGGCTTGAATTCTGTGAGATTTTTAGTGAACAATTAAACGGTAATGCCAATCTACTGTACAATACGTGTTTTTCTGATAAATCGACATTTCAGTTACATGAGGAGGTAAACAGGCACAATTGTAGGTATTGGAGTGAAACCAATCCACATTTGTTCATGGAAACTCATACCCAAAGGCCTCAGAAGTTAAATGTTTGGGCTGGCATCTTACAGGATCACATTGTTGGGCCGTTTTTTATTCCTGACAATTTAAATGGCGAAAGTTACCTCGATCTGTTAGAAAATAACATCGACCCAATGATTACCCAAATCCTCGAAGAAGACGATAATCTTTACAGGGCGAACTGTTTTTTTCAACAGGATCGGGCACCCCCACATTTTGCCATAGCAGTCCGTCAATTTTTGGATAATCGGTTTCCTGAGTGATGGATTGGAAGAAGAGGTCCTGTGGAATGACCCGCTAGGTCACCCGATTTAACTCCCTTGGATTTATTTCTGTGCGGACATTTGAAATCGAAGGTATTTGCAACAAAACCCGCATCTCTGGAAGAGATACGTGAAAGAATTGTTCGAGAATGCCGTTTATAGAGGGATGATGATAGGTATACAGGTATTACATTAAAATATGTCCTCCTTGGAAATAAGGTCGACGTGTTTCACCAATTTTTTTAAAATTTATCTCCAAAGTTATTCAAGGTGCCTACTTTTGGTTGGGAAACCCTGTATATGTATATATATATATATATATATATATATATATATATATATATATATATATATATATATTATCAGTCAAACAATATGCAGGGCGGAGCGGACGACGAGTCCGAACTGTCCGAGAAAAAGTGCAAAATATTTTCGGAAATAATTGATAAGCGATATTTAAAAAGTGCAGTAAAGTGTAATGCAACTAAATGCAGTGTTACATTGCATCAAAAAATGCTTCGATCATGTGGCAAAAGTATTTTATGTTGAAAAGAAAGGATGGAGATGTAGAAGTTGCATCGAAGACTTAAAGGGTGGTGGTGTATGTAGTGGCAGTTGCATCAACAGTGATATTTTAATATTGCAGAATGAAAAGAGTGTTTAAACCGTGAAAAATTCTACTAAATAAATTGTTAAGCGATTTGGAATACACAGTACAGGTACAAAAAACGTTGATAAATAATCTAGAGACAAAAACTGTAAGTAAAATATATAGTTCTTCTGCTACTGATAATTTGAAGCCAACTTCTTATAGTGCGGTTTTAAAAACAAAAAATGGAAATAAACTCTCTTTAAACTCACCCGTCCTTTTAATTAAATCCATTGATAAGTCTGTAACTAATTTACAAGTTGAGAAAGATGTTAAATACAAAATAAATCCTAGTGCCCTAAAATTAATTAATGATGGTATTCTTATTAGTTGTGAAAATATAAATTCATTAAATGTCCTAAAAGACAACTTAAATAAACATGTTGGTAAAGCTTACATAATTAGCGAACCTAAAAAAACTTAATCCACGTATAAAAATAAATGGAGTACAACAAGACAGTGTAGAACGTACTGATTTTGTAGAAAAAAATTATTTCAAATAATAATTTAAATGCATCCACTGCGGATATAAAATTTATTACTAAATTGAAATTCAAAAATAATTTTAATGTAATTATAGAAGTAATACCTCAAATATTTAATGTTATTATGAAAAAAGGGTTTTTGTATGTTGGCTGGAAAAAATGCGCTGTAGTAGAACATTTTATCCTCACTCGATGTTTCAAGTGTTGTAAATATTGTCACCAGGAGAAAGTTTGCCGTAGCCCCGAAATAGTTTGTCCCAAGTGTTCGGGCCCTCATAAAGTAAATGAGTGTATTTCGGATACTGAATCCTGTATAAATTGTCAAAACTCTAATTCTAAATTAAAATTAAACTTACCTATTGAGCATTCTGCTAGCAATCCTTCATGTGAATTTTACAAATATAAAATTGAACAATTAAAATGTAACATTAATTATGAACACTAAAAATAATAAAAAACTAAGAATTGGTCATTTAAATGTTAGATCTTTGTTTACAGGATTTGACTCTTTTTAAAAGTTTAATTACAAAAAAATAAGTTTGACATCATGTGTACTACAGAAACTTGGCTTAACGATAATTTACCTTCGAATGTTGTCCATATTATGAATTTTAATATTTTTCACAAAAATCGTATAGGTAGGGGTGGTGGAGTAGGTATTTACGTCCGTAAGGATATTATATGTAAAGAAGTTTTAATTGACTTTAATTCATTAGATGGGTTAGAATATTTATTTTTAGAAATATTTATAAGTAGATTTCATCTGCTTATATGTTTAGTGTATAGAGCTCCATCAAGTAATGTCAAAGAAGCTGTTGAGCATATGGACAACTTATTGTCCTTTATCACTCCGCAATATGACAATATATGTATATTAGGCGATGTAAATATTGACCAGACTTATGATAATATTTTGGACCAGTGTTTACTTTCCTATGATTTTACACAAATAATAAACGAACCTACGCGTATTACGGTTCTTACTGAAAAACTTATTGATGTTACATTTGTGAATAATTCCGAATTTGTATTAAAATCGGGTACAATGGATGCAAAATCCGTGTCTGACCACAGAGTAGTTTACTGTGATTTAGATCATTACGTCATATTGAACCTAAAGTTATTACATATAGAGACTTCCGAAATTTTTCACAAAATAATTTCTTATGTGATTTAAGAAATGTTCAATGGAATGAGTTATTTTACTTCAGTAGTTAGAGGACAAAGTAACATTTTTAACAGAAAATATATTAATATTATTCGATATACACGCACCATATATTACATCACGAATCACCAAACACTATGCTCCATGGATTACAGCAAGTCTTAAACAATTAATTACTGACAGGAAAAAAGCTCCCCAAAAATATAAAAAAACAAATAACATAAATGACAATACACTATAAACAGTTGCGTAATCTTTCCGTCAGTTCGACCCGACGTGAAAAAAGTTGCATATTTAGCACAATATGAAAATGATTTCTGTAACAAAGAGCTTTGGAAAGCTGTAAATACGCTAAATATTAAACCAAAACAGATTTATGACATCCCTTATCAATTACTAGATGTTAATGAGATAAATAATTATTTTTCATGGGTGTTCAGTGCTCCTAATAGTTGTCCAGCCTCTGTAAATAATTATACCACAAATAAATTTGATGAAAATTTACACTTTCAGCTCAATCTCGTAACACTTGAGGAGATAAAAAATGTTCTTTTCAATCTCAAATCAAATGCAAGCGGTTGTGACGGAATTAGCGCTAAAATGCTAAAACTTTCTTTTCCTGTAATTGGCATCTATATATTACATATAATTAATTGTTGTTTGGAGGCGGGATATTTTCCAGAAAAATGGAAACTATCTCTTATAACACTTTTACCCAGAGTAACTGAGCCTCACGAATATTCTGATCTTAGGCCTATTACAATAATTCCAACATTGTCGAAAATGCTAGAAAAAGTAATTCAGTTGCAGGTATATTATTATATTATAACAAAAAAATAGAATAATATCTACTTACAATCTGGTTTTCGAAAAGGTTACAGTACAAAACCCTACTCGCAAACATTTCTGATAACATTTTCAGCACCTTAGATCAAGGTAAGGCTACTGCTCTGATATTGCTCGATTTCTCAAAAGCGTTCGATACCTTAGACCATGAATTATTATGCGCCAAATTAACATATTATGGTTTTAATAATACAGCGATAAATTTTTTTAAATCCTATTTAGCTAATCGAAAGCAATTAGTCACTCTGAAAGACAAAGATTCAGATATACTGCCGATCACATCAGGTGTACCCCAAGGGTCTGTCTTGGGGCCAGTTCTATTCCTCCTTTATACTGCGGATATATTTAAACATGTAAAGTACACAAATATAATGTCTTATGCAGATGACACACAACTGACCTATACATTCGACGTAAAAAGTATAAATGCAGTTAGTGATAACATAAACAAAGATCTAAATGCAATATCCAATTATTCCAAACAAAACAATTTGAAACTAAATCCAAACAAATGTCTTGTATTACTTTTTCCTCAAATACTACAACACATACAATAAATTCTCAACTTCAGCTGTATATTGAGAACCAACCTTTAGTTATAGTGCAGAAAGTAAAAAAATTTAAGTTTAATATTTGACACTAACTTACGTTTTAAAGATTATGTTTCTAACTTGATAAAAAAGTCTTATATTGCATTAAGACTTCTTTACTCAAATATAAGTATTTTAAACTTTGTGAGTCACTTGTTTTACCCATTTTAAACTACTGCATTGTAATTTACTTCCCGTGCCTTGATAAAATAACTCAAAATCAACTACAAAAAATACAAAATTGCTGCTGTAGGTTCGTTTGTGGCCTAAAAAAATATGATCATGTGTCCTCTAAAATAAACCAACTCGGCTGGCTGACAGTAAATAATTTATTTAAATATCATTTGTCAGTTTTTGTTCATAACATCTTGATATCTTGTTCACCTCCTTACCTTAGAGACAAATTTATATTCAGACATAGTATTTATGCCAATAATTTGAGATATACAAATAAACTATCATAGCTTAGAAGACAACATTAAATCTCTTCCTGTAAACAGTTTCCGAAAAATGGCTAGACTACATTTCTTTTATCTTCAATAATTTAGGATCTACTATGTGCTTAGCATCATTTATTTGATATTGCAATGTATGCAATTTAGTATATGCCTAATTTTTTATACCATTTATACATACTAATTTTATTGTTATTGTGTTTTTGTCCTCAATTTATCAGTGTTCAGGTTAAGTTGAGTAGCCTAGGCTAGACTTCGCCTATTTTAAGAAAGTTTTGTAAACTTTTCTTTTAATAAAGACACTTTATTATTATATATATATATATATATATATATATATATATATATATATATATATATATATATATATATATATATATATATATATATATATATATATATATATATATATATATATATATATATATGTATAAATTCGTTTTCCGGGTATACTCCCGCGTAGGTGATAGGCCCCGAGGGGGGACCGTGGTTGTCTGAACGACGTTTCGGCAGAATCTCATCTGCCATCTTCGGGTTCTAACAGATAACTGCTTACTGTGGCTTCTGGTATTTTCAGTTCGAGTAACCAGAAGCCGCAGTAAGCAGTTATCTGTTAGAACCTGAAGATGGCAGATGAGATTCTGCCGAAACGTCGTTCAGACAACCACGGTCCCTCTCGGGGCCTATCACCTACGCGGGAGTATACCCGGAAAACGAATTTAACATTCACCACCCGCGAAAACCTGAAAAAACAACAATAACTGCCAAAAATTATGAAATTCACTTATGAATAATTTATAGTAAACGACACAAATTTGTGGAAAATGCTGAATTGAACTTTAAAAAATTGATTGATTTATGAAATTTAAGATTAAAAAGTAACACATAATGTTGTTTATTTAAATTTAAAATGAAACAGGGTTTGGCATGAGCAAGAGGTTATTTCAGTTATAATGCACTAATTGCAAGATTAAAGTAACGATTACAGTTTGGATTTAACAAGAATTTATTAAAATTTTATGTAAACTGTTAATTAAAGGCAGAAATGTAACTTAGGTACCTGTAGGTAGAATTCCAAAAGGTAATGCCAGGTACAGTGTTAGAAATAAGGATATAAAACTTGTAACGTAGAACATTATCGGTGACTGCCGAATGTAATTTCCAATTGTAAATTTTCTGTAACCAAAATACCACAGCATGGACTTAAAGTGTTGGTGTATCACCTGAAAAGGATTAACTATGAAAATTTTATAATAAACTGTGCTATCAATTAAATAAAGACTAATAATCGTGACCATGAAAACTAAAATTAAGGTTATCTGAACCAAACTTAAATTAAAAACTTTATGTGTGAAATATTTAAGGGATCTATCTTATAAAAGACTCCAAGTAGCAGAGCTCTAGGTTTAAGAAGGATAAAAACTTTTGTGATCCAAAACCATGTTTTGTGGGTGACGTTAAAACGATGCTTTCGACATAATTTTAAAAATACAGGTACAGCTATGAAATATTACACTGGTTTCAAAGACAATAGTAGCAGCAGCAACAATTCCCTTATAGTGGAGCTCCATTAGATTAGTGTAATTGAAAAAGACAGATCAATTTCACAGGGACGTGTGTACTGAAAATAAAAAGTAAATAAACTTAATAAATAATGTAAAAATCCAGTGTAAAATTAGTAAAATAAGTTCAGAATACATTGTTAAGTATTCTAAGTTAGTTTAGTTATGTTTGTAGGTTTAGGAAATTAATTTAAAAAGGGTGCGAGAGACATCCCGAGAATAAAATTGTAACGTAATCTAAAGTGTGGCATTTTATAAAGCAAAATAGATACAGAATCTAAAAATAATATTATATTTAAAATTTAAATAGACATAACTCCAATAAGAGCAAAATTAGAAATCATAAATTAAAAATTTACAATCAAGTTGCTTAGACCATTGTTGTAAATGTCAAACTTTGGCTTTTTCTAGACATTGTTAAAAACAGTCACCTTTGTGCCTCCGTGAAGACCGCACGTATTTCGTTAGGGAAAATACCTAACCTTAAAAGTTTAATTTTATAAAAGTCTATTTTGAACCCGAATGGGGCCACACATGTATTGTTGAAAAAAATTTATATAACCTCAATAATTGTATTTAAGAGAATTTTCCAAGCGTGTGGAATTAATGTGTGCAGACCAAAGAAGAATAAAACAGTGTAATTAAATATCTAGTAGGCGCGTAAATTTTATGAAATTTTAAAAAAGATAGTGTATCAGTACAAGTCATATTGTTAACGGTCATTACCAAGAAATTGTGGGAGTTACGACGTAAAATTTCACTTACCTGAGTATACAATCCTGTAAATATCACTTAGTTTAATAGTCCAAGGTGAAGAGTACCGAAAAATTGTGTAATTTAATTAAAATCTTAATAGTACTTCGTATTCCAATCAAAAGGCTGTCAAACAGAAATCATCGCCACAGAAGTGGAGTAGCAGTAGTTTTAGTTCTGTATAGTAGAGCCACAGAACACAACCACAGAAGAACCGGAACATAAAGGATCCTAATCAGGTCGTATTAAGATATTTATCATAAATTTGCAAATTAAAAATTTTAACATTCAACGTCTCGAGCACGTCTTATTTATAAAAAAAGGGGGTAATAATAGTGATTTTTTTTATGTCTTTCTTGCCTAATTTTCTTAAATAAATTGTAAAATTTTGTTGTCGAAACAGTTAATTTTTTTTTCATTTTACACATACGAACCATAGTGCATTTATATATGGATAACGCTTATCTAAAAGGAACCAAGCGCCAAAATGGCAAAAATGAGTTAATCGTACCAAACGACTTGAATATCTGTTAACTACGTTTGTGTGTAAATAGATTTTTTTCTTTTTTAAATAATTGTACAAGAACCCTAAAATTGGTAGAAATATACCAGAAAATATTTCAAGACTGCTTCTTCAGTAGGTGTAGTATTATGTATATTTTTGCATATTATAATTTATTTTTACTTACTGTGTTCATGTTTTATCTGCCAACAATTCTGACGTGATTATTTATGATGAAAATAAGGGGAGGCAAAATTTTCATAATTATATTTGCAGTACAACCTTGCAATATTAAAACAGAGTTTCTCTAAAATATGCAAATGTCACTTGGTTCCTTTTAGATAAGCGGTATCCATATTTAGAATACCTTCTTTATTGATCCTGCCACCCTGGAGATAGAGTTTTCATGCTTAAGATTCTGAGTAAGTATTCAAATAAAAAAAACAAAATGGCGCCCAACTAATTTAATTTCAAAGTAATCACAAAAACTAAAAACAAAATAAATAAACAAAGAGACTCGAACTCCAACTGTAACAATTTTTCCAGTAGGGGATGGGGAGTTATGTCGCGAGGTCTTCAACAGTAAGAACGGCGACATATCATCCTTTTTCCTACGGGAGAAAAATTGTTTCTTGGTTGAAGATTCGAATTCTGGACGATACTATGGGTAATTTTAAGAAAACTGACTTTTATCTTGAAGGTTAGGGGAATGTTAAGCAGTTGGCAATTCTGCAACAGCACAGTTGGCAATTCTGCAACATCACAGTTGGTAATCAAAGGATAATTGTATTAATTAGTCATGTTGGTATTGTAAATTTGTTACCCATCAGGTGACAAACCAAATTTTATTTTATTAAATAATTTTATACATGGACATCATCCAGCAATTTTAACCTTTTTTAACAATTTTTAACTTGTATTAGTGTGTAATGGAATATTTTATCAAGGTGTGTAAATGAATCGCATCAGCCTGTTTCAAAACATGTGCTACTTTATTATAACCTCAATTTTTCGTAAGTACTCTTATTTCTAACCTTTTAATGCAGAAAATTGTAATTGATGTCATAAATTGTAGAGTTCCTGCGGAAGACAATAAAGCCTCGAAAGCTAGAACAGAAATAAAGAGTTTTTTTTTCTTTAATTTTGTACTACATGACTGCGAACCCGTTTCAATCATAATAATTTTTGTCCTTAATTAGTCAGGCGAACTAATCTTCCCTCTGTAAATAGAAAATATATATATATATATATATATATATATATATATATATATATATATATATATATATATATATATATATATATATATATATATATATGTATATATATATATGATTAAATATGATTTGAAGGAAACAACTACTCAGCGGGCAAATACCCCGACCTGCATTGACCTGGGCTAGGGGTCGCCGCTCTCGGTACTTGCTGTGATGCAAGTCGCTATCCGCCACAGAGACATCGAGGATGTCGGTCGGATAGTAGCATTCAGACCATATGAGAAGTTTCATACCTCTCACCACATATATATATATATATATATATATATATATATATATATATATATATATATATATATATATATATATATATATATATATATATATATATATATATATATATATATATATATATATATATATATATACCTATATGAGAAAAAAGGGAGCATAAAAAACATACTCACTATAGTACGAAATGTACTTGTTTGTGAGGAAAACAACTTCATCTAATGTAATCCAATTACATTAATTTACAATTCAAAAATACAGTTTAGAACTAGTATATAACTAATCTAGATGTAATGATAAGACGTACATTCAAATTAGAGAAAATTCAACTTAGATTAAATATTGAGGCTAACCAATATTGTAAATTTTTGTTCAATTTCGTTATGAATAAACTAAATCATCTGTATTTATAGAACAAATACGAAATCCTTGAAAGTTGTTTGTGATGCTACTTCTTATGCTAGTAAAAAATATTCAATATCAGTCATATAAATAACAAAACTCTATTTCTTTCAGAATTTAGAGCTGACAAACCTCCCAGTGTGTTGTTCAGAATGTGTTGACTCTCTTCATCATCTTTTTTCAATTTCAAAATTACTTGAATAATCAAAGTACTAGTCACAATCATGTTTATTTAAGAGAATCTTTATCTCTAATTAAAGAAAATGACAGTCATATGGCTGTCAAGAAGGAGCCAACCAATGACGAGGAAAACACTTGTTTCTCAACATATGCAAGCTTTAATGGTATTAAAGAAGAAAATATTAAACATGGAACCAAGAATAAATTGAAAAAGTAAGTTCTTAGCTCTTTTGAATTTGAAACATTTGTTATGTTAATTGGTATTAAAACATTTGGATTTTCGTGTAGATGTCCATCCTGGAAACATTGACATCATAAAATTTCCTGGAATCTTTTCAAACAACTTTCATTAGTGAGTTGTTCTATATGCGAATGGGTTTAATAATTTAAATATTAACTGTTACAAATATTTATTATTACTCACATAACCGATACATAGACATACATATATACATAGAATACAAAAGACTGAAGTAATTCTACAGATATCGCAAATACCACAAAAACCTTATAACTTTTTATAATAAGAAACAGACGTATACAAAAAGGAACTCACAATGGTAACATATATAACACCTCCCCCTTTTATATTTGAGCAGACAATTACCTATAAAAATTTACTCAGCCTGAAACCTACTAGGAGCTTTAACCTGACTTCTCCTTCTGAGTAGTCTACCTTGCTTACTATTTGAGGTAGAAGTGCCGGGCTGGGCAGTATTTATATTATCATTGCTCATGAGTTCCTCATTATTTGATGAACTGTTTTGAACTGACACATTGGTTTCATCTGGTATAAATTCTGTATTATCATTATCCAAACTATTATCTGTAGAATCACGTGGAATTATGGACAAAGAATTCTTAAGTTCAATAACTTTATTATTCGGCTTTAATTGATTTTTATGTCTTTTCCATTTTATTCCATCACCGATATCCACAACATAGGTCCTTCGGCCAATTACACTATCAATTTTTCCTTCGCACCAGTTGGAAGTATTCTTTCTATAAGCGCGCACCCATACTTTATCATTTTCCGCAAATGCAATGTCACGTTTACGTCTATAATAATTTTGTTGATAGTTTTGTTTTGATTTTACCATGGCCTCAGTGGAAGGTAACAGCAGGTCCAATTTAGAACGCATGTTTCTACCCATCAACAACTTTGCAGGTGTTTCACACGTAGTAGTATGAGGTGTGTTTCTATATTGAAGTAAGAAACGGTTTATTATTAAATTTATATCATTAACACCCTCATCTCTACCTTTCAAAATAGCATTTTTCATTATCTTAACTGCGCTTTCAGCCTGTCCATTTGTGGCAGGATGATATGGCGCGCCTCTAGAATGAGTAATGCCATTTTTGGTAACAAAATTTTGAAATTGTTCTGAAGTGAATGCTCGACAATTATCGATACATATCTCTTTGGTAAACCAAATCGCGCAAATAAGTCTCTCAGAATATTTATGGTGGTAGTTGTTGTAATATTATTTACTTCAAAACATTCTATCCACTTAGACGTGGCATCCTCTATTACCAAAAAAAATTTGCCAAAGCAAGGCCCAAAAAAGTCAGCATGTATTCTACTCCAAACTTCTTTTGGCCACTTCCATACTACAAGTGAAGATTTGGGGGGATTGTTTCCAAATTTTGCGCACGTATTACAATTTTTTGAAATATTTTCTATATGTTCATATGCAAATAGTCCCTTGTGGGTGGATATGGTTACTAACTTTTTGCTTTCATCTGTTAATAGCACCTGTTGATAGGCCTCGGACAAATCAATTTTTGAATATTTATCCCCCTCTTGCAGTTGCGAAAATAAATATTCGATTCTGGGTAAAGGATACTGCTGTACCTCCAAGTGAGGATTAATTGTGATTTTAAAATCACCACAAATTCTTATATTACCGTTTGGCTTTAATACAGGAACGATGGGTGTTGCCCATTCCGAATAATCAACGAGAACTAAAACGTTATTATTAATTAAGCGATCAATTTCTTGCTCTATTTTAGGTTTTAACGCGAAAGGTACTTTCCTAGCCTTATAAAATTTTGGCGTTGCACCATCTTTAATTCTTAATGTTACTTTAAATTTATTAAAAGTACCCAGACTATTGTCAAAAATTTCCTGGTAAGATTCAAGCAACTTCTTTATATTGGCTGAAGAATCTGTGTTTACAGTTTTTTCTATAAAAGTTAATTTTACCAATACCTAATTTTAGCATTTTTAATCCATTTCTACCTATCAGTGGGGACCCCATTTTTTATTACATAAATCTTTAACAAATAATGATTTTTTTCATAAAATACATTTAAATTTAAATAACCTAAAGGTTCAAATGTTATTCCCACATAGTCTTTCAGAGACAAATCATTATCATGTAGTTCAAACTTTTGAAAGTATTTTAAATACAATTTCTCAGATATGGCCGCATGTGCAAACCCAGAATCGGCCTCAAAAGCAATTGGTATATTTTCTACTACTATTTTTACATATGTGGGTTTTACATTGCCATGATTGTCTATTTCAATACTTTGTAAATTAAATATTGTTAACTCATCATTTTCATCACTGCTTTGCCGGTTATCTTCCATTAAATAATTGTGTGATCGTGATCTATTACACATAGGTGCTAAATGACCTTTTATTCCGCACTTATAACATGTACAATTACGATATGAACATTCATTTGAGCTATGATTACGACGCCCACAAACTAAACACTTACTCTGATTTTGTTGTGATTGATTCCTTACTGTATAACTCTGTCCACTAGCTTCGTTCTGAGTTGAGCGTCCTGTTGCCTGACTACGATGATGGTTTCGTTTAGGCCGTGATCCCGTTGCTCTACGCTGTTGGTTAAAATTCACCTCTGCCTCGGTTTTCACCTCTCCAATCGCAGCTGCTGGTGTATCCCTAGTATGTTGCTCACTAAGTGCCGATTCCTTGTTTTTAGCGATTTTTACCATTCTAGCTAATGTTGTGTTTTCGGATGTAGGATTTTGTTCAAAAAGGCGATCTTTAATTTGGGAGTTGTCAACCCCAATTGTAAAGATATTGCGTAACAGTACTGGTAACTCTTCTCCAAAAATTGCAGTTTGCTGCCAATTGCTTTACCCTTGCCGACCACTCAGAAACACTCTCACTTTCACGTTTCACAGCGTGATAAAATTTTTGACGTTCCTCAAAAATTGATGCCACTGGTGAAAAATAGTCCATCAACAATGTTATTAATTGATCAAATGTTTTTGCTTCTGGTAAATTTGGTACACAAAGGCTTCTAACAATTACATAACATTCTTCATTTAATGAATTCAATAGTATAGCTCTCTTTCGTTCCATAGTGGTAACCTCATAAGCAATAAAACTTTGATTGAGCCTTTCTTTAAAAATAGTAAAGTCGCCCTTTTTAGGGTCGAATTTTTCTATGATCGCTAATGGGCAATACATTTGTTGTTCTGCCATTTTAATGACTATATCGGTAAAATATAATTTGATATTTTAAAATCCGTTTATAGAATTCCTGGTCTGGCACAAAAAACAAAATTACTCACTCCCGCACATGGGTTTTTAACTACAACTCGTCGCCAATTGTTCTATATGCGAATGGGTTTAATAATTTAAATATTATTAACTGTTACAAATATTTATTATTACTCACATAACCGATACATAGACATACATATATACATAGAATACAAAAGACTGAAGTAATTCTACAGATATCGCAAATACCACAAAAACCTTATAACTTTTTATAATAAGAAACAGACATATACAAAAAGGAACTCACAATGGTAACATATATAACATTTTGAATTTCTAGCCTCTAATTTTCTGTCTATTTGGTAGGTAATGTTATCGCCTAAATAACTTCCATTTCGGTATTCTGCCAGTTCTGTGGATCTGTACATACCTTGCATTATGTTCTGTATATATAACACACATAACCAAACTTTCTGTTGAAAGTAACGCTGTTTTGAGTTTTATTTAGATTGATTTAAGAACACTTACTACGCCAAAGTAATATTGTTCGGAAAAAAGTTTTTCTTCTGTGGTCAAAAACTATTTCTATTGAAAATTCAAAACAATGAAAATTCAAGTGAACATTAAATACAATGAGAACATTTTAAATAGTCTTCGTTCTTGTTTTAATTTGTTTTAGTTTTGGTTGATTTTTGTTGAATGTTCAAGAGTATCTAATATTTTGTGTGTGCGTGCGTGTGTGTATATTAGTGCTGGCAAAAAACTAGAAAAAAAGTGAAACCGGTTAATCGGTTTCTTCAAAAACCTGTTTCGGATAAAACCGGGTATCCAAATAATGGTCAAATTCGGTTACTCGGATAACCGGATATTCAAACAATCGGTTACTCAGATATCGGTTATCCGAATAACAGACTATTCGAATCCGAAAAACCGGCCATTCGGTTCTCTGACCACCGGTTAATCGGATATTTAACCGATTAATAAGAAAACAGATCAGATTGAGTTTAGAATTTAAATTTTAAAAGACAAATAAATATAATATTTTCATTTCAGTACCGTAAAATGGAGTGAATAGGATCATTTTTAATGTTCTCTGTTTCACGGCCTACTTACCTTTGATGATTTGTAAAGTTTAATATACTGTTAACTTGAGTTAAGGTTAGTACTGTCACCCATCACTATTAGATATTGTACAGGGTGGACCCCATTGAATAAACATTTTTTTTGCTTACTGATCCTATTCACCCCTTGGCTGGAGTGAATAGAATCAGGCATATAATTGTAAGCGAGATCATATTCTGCTGACTGTAGGGTGAATAGGATCAATATTTATTGTTTTAAAAAATATATTTTATAAACCAATGTGCTAAATACACCTAATTTTTTACAATAAGCATGTTTTAATATAACAACATGAACAAAATTAAAGGTTTTATTGCTTATAGCACTGCTTAGACTAAAAGGAAGTTCATAAGGAAACACAAGTTACTCTGTGGCAAATGATGAAAAAAATATTATATAAACAAAGTCTTAAGCTTAAAAGTTAAGAAAGTTAACAGTAAATTTTAAGTAGCCTCGTAGATATTTTTCGGGAGGCTCCACTTTCCCCACAATTTGATCAAAGGGAAACTGGGATATTTCTTCTTTATCAGGAAATTGATAAACATATCCCATAAAATTTCTCGTTTGCTTCTCACGAAGAAAATTTCCCAAAAATTCCATTTTAGTTTTATTAACCACTTTGCATAAATAGAAACGTAAACTGCAGCTTGAGCTAGCTCTTTTTGTTTCTATTGGAAAACCCACTAAGAGCCAATTATTGATTTTTATTTCATTATCTGACACTGCGCTAACATTTTTAAAAGTAGATGGGACGATAGATTGTCTCCAATTAAAACTTTGTCGCCGTCTAGTCTTTGCAGATATGGGATCACAACGGCTTTTAACCAATCTGTGAATGTCACATTGTCAAACCAACCACTAAGCGTTGCGTTATACCTGGTATATTTCGTGCCTCCTTCAACCCAAGTAGAATATATATTTTTAGCTTTATAGACAACATAACAAGGCAACATTTTCCCATCGCCTGTTGCAGCAAACATTATTGACACCGCTGATTTTGTTTAATTGATAACCCGTTCAGGGTATTTGCATCCCTTTTTGCAATAATTTTACTTCTACCTGGGTCATTGCTTAATTAGTTTCGTCATAATTTATTATTGACTTGCTGGAATGTTCCTTAAGGTGCCTTCTAAATTATCAAAATATTCATTAATGGCTACGGGAGAAACGCCGGCCCTGGCACGTTTTATATTTTGACATAAACGAACGACAAGTTTACTTTTATGCCTCTTCATAAATATATGGCGCGCTATTTTTTCCCTCATCCTAAATCTCGACGGTTCCACATGCATCTAATATATAACGACTAAGGAAACGAGTGGGAAAAATTGTAATGTTCAAAATTAGTGTTGAAATGTTCGATATTGGTATGTTGAATAATATGAGTACCATACCTTCTATTTATGAAAAAAACGGTATTTAAAAAACATGCTTCATTTATCCACCTTAATTTAAAAATTCAAAGCAACATTCAAGAAGAATTACAACAGACATCTGATAACCTCTCTGTTTTCTGTTTATGCTTTTCTATCTCATGATATTGAGGTATTTTTACTAAAATAATTTTCGTTATACTTTGATTCTACTTCAATTAAGTATTATAAACGTTAATAGAACTCGAAATGATCTTTATATCTATTATTGACATCCATTGGTTTGTTGTATTACTGTTCCAAGTACAATCAAATAATAACAATAAATATGGCAACAGCGCCGGACGCAGTATTATTCTGAGTTTCTCAAAAGTATACATTTAGGAAGTAGCATTGTCTTGGAGATGTAAAATGTTACACTCCGGACGCAGTCAAGTGCTATTATTGAACGGACGCAATATTGTCCTGTATATTAACTTTTTTTATTTATTGAGCTATTAAAATTCTAGAATATGATATGAACTTTAAGATTTGAGTTAACTACCATATTCTGGGGAGACGCAGTAAGGTTGAATTTAGAACGAACGCAGCAATGATAGCGGGATGTGCAGGATATATATATATATATATATATATATATATATATATATATATATATATATATATATATATATATATATATATATATATATATATATATATCCTGCACATCCCGCTATCATTGCTGCGTTCGTTCTAAATCCAACCTTACTGCGTCTCCCAGAAATACGGTAGTTAACTCAAATCTTAAAGTTCATATCATATTTTCACATTTCTTGGCTGAGCTGACAGTTTCTCTTAATATGGCCCACTTTGCCACACTTATAACAACGGATACCTTCATTCAGCCTTCCACTACTTTGTTGTTGGTCTTGTCTTGGCTGGAAATTCATTTTTCTTAGTAGTTGGGTGATCTTTTGTATCATAACAACGGATACCTTCATTCAGCCTTCCACTACTTTGTTGTTGGTCTTGTCTTGGCTGGAAATTCATTTTTCTTAGTAGTTGGGTGATCTTTTGTATCTCAGACAATACAGCTTCAATATTTTTTTCTGCCAGGGTCTCTTAGACAGCCACAGCTCTCACTCTCTGGTTTGATTGTGTGGTATCCTTATAGGCACCTTCAGTCTCAAGTGCATGTATTAAAGCCTCACTACTTCGGTTGTGCCAGGCAAACTTAAGAATTCGACAAACCTCCTGATCCCTTACTCCATCAATAAATGCTCCAACTACTAACAGTTGTTGAAACTACATGGGTGCATCAGGGTAGGCTAGATGGGCTAATCCCAGTACAGCAGCCTCGAACTCCTGGAGGCTTTCTCCAACCCGTTGTCTGCGTGATTTGAGCTGAGCCTGATATACTATATACAAATCTTAGTTCTAATGCTGCCTCTAGAATGCTAAAGGTTTGTTGTTGTGCTGTAAGAATTGTTTGGAGAAGGTCTCATGCGTAGCCCTTCAATGCCAATACCAATGCTGTTGCTTTTTTCTCACCGTTCCAATTATTTGAACGTGCAGCTGCCTCAAACTCTCTTATATGTTGACCAGAAAGTACCAATTAGACTCCCTTCTCTCTTAATTGTTGTTACAATCGGGCTATCTCTCCTTCAGCATCACTGACTTTTCCTTTAACTTCAGTTATTTCTCCCTCAAATTTTCCTCTAAATTCATTGACGTCTTTAATTTCACTGACGTCTTCCTTGACTTCATTAATTTTTTCTATAACGTCACCTTTAAATTGTTCATTGAGTGTCGAAAATGGCTCCACCTGTTCGGCTTCTCTGTGATGAGGTTGCCTGTGCTTCATCTTGTCATCTTATTTCCAGACTCTCCATAACTTAGTTTCTTTTCGTCCTGTCATCTTCTCGTTTTTATTTTTCTTCGTGTCGTCTTTTCTCTTGTCTTTCTTTTTCTTCATGTTGCCTCTTTTGTCTTTCTCTTTCTTCTTGTCGTTTTCTTTCTTGAGCTTCCATCATTTTTCTTTGTTCGTCTTTCTGTTCCTGGCGTTTCTTTTCTTGGTCTTCCCATCATTTTTCTTAAGTCATCTCTTCCTTCCTGCCCTTTCTTTCTTGTTCTTTATCTTCTTCCATATTCTTTCTTTATTGTTCATCCATTCCAACAACGCTGCTGACAAGTCCTGTGTTTGTTTCTCCGCCATACTTCTTGTTATTGGCATTAACTGACAACACACAAATCAGTTCAAAATAATGTTTACTAAAATATTAAAATAGAATAAACATAAATTTTTTATAAATAATAAAAAAAGTAGTTCGTTATTATTTATCACTTATTAATTTTTGTAAATAAGTTGTTAAAAAACTGTTGATTGCCTGTTTTAGATTGATTAGACTTTGGCTGGCAAGGAAAATATATAGAAAATAATAAATAGATCGACTGAGTCCTGGAGTAGGTTGGAACCTTTTATGTGAAGATAACAAAACACTATATACTGCACTCGACATACGCTTTGCCAACCAAGTTGGTATAATCTGGAGATGATTAAAGCTAACTAACAGTTAGTTTTAATCATCTCCAGATGATGCCAATGTGGTTGGCGCAACGCGCAGTATACAGTGTTGATTAAAACTAACTGTTGGTTAGTTTTAATCATTTCCAGATATGCCAACTTAGTTAACGAAACACGCGTCGAGTGCAGTATGTAGTGCTTTGGTGTTTCCAAGATCGACTGAAACAGCCACATATCAAATGTTATATTATATTATGAAATAGATATATTTCGATGCGGTGTTGTCAGATGACGGACGCGTCATTACACTATATCTGAATGGAGTCTGAATGGAGTATATATGATGTATATTTCTATACATAATTTGAAGCGCCCTCAAACAGATTTTGTTAGAACTAAAAATATACTTTTAGTTATACTAACCGCATAATACTGCGTCCGAATCCAAACAAAACTTAGATTGATATCTCATTTAATTGAAATGATGCAGAACTCATTTCCATGTCTACGTATAACCCAGAGGACGAAAAATATTCTGAGTTGCTAGAAATCCATCATTTACGAAATATGCTGAAGATAACATAGGAAAACAATACTGCGTCCGGTACACGGATGCGCTACTGTACAGGACGCAGTAGTGTATGGTATCGTGCACATGTATGGTCGTTTGTACAAAAGATATGTAGATGACTGCATTATTTGCTTATCAAAAGATAGAATAGAGTATACGGTTAATATTTTCAATAATTATCACTCAAGATTACAATTCACTAAGGAAGTAGAACAAAACAATAGTATAAACTTCTTAGATTTAACAGTTAAATATAATAAGACGGTATTATCAAAACCAACTGGTACACAAAAGAAGTGTGGTCACAAAGATACTTAAATTTTAAATCCCACACACCAAACAACTACCATAAAGCGTCATCAACAGCCTAACAGATCGTGCCATCCAACTTTCACATCCAAAATACAGACGAAATAATCTGAAAAAAATCAAAAATATTCTAGAAGCAAACTCCTACCCTAAACAGTTTTATGAACCAATAATAAAAAAAGAATACACAAAACCTATAATAAAACAACCCACACACCAAATAATAGTAATAATAAATATGTGTCCATGCCATACATACCAACAGTATCCGAAAATATAGCAAACGTATTTAAACGACACAATATAAAAATAGCTCATAAACCATACAATACCACAAAAAAATTTTTCACAAAACCTAAACCTAGACTACCAACCGAAGACGAAACTAACACTATATACAAGATAGACTGCAACGATTGTAATGGTACCTATATAGGCCAATCTAAACAATATCCACATAAAAGAGTATCACGCACAAATATAGCATAAAAACTCAAAACCAAAACACGACAACACTAGCCAAACACGCCATAGAACAAAACCACCGATTTAATTTTAATAACATACAAATATTAGAAAAAGAACCAAACTATAACCGAAGAAACATACATGAAATGCTGCAAATAAAAAAGACATACCAACGCAACGCCATAAATAATCGCACCGATATAGAAAATTTAACCGAAACCTATTTTAACTTAATTAAATGATTGGGATACATTACAACATGAAATTAATAATCTTATTATATACTCACTATTTAAGCAAAACACCTACAATAAATCATTTGTATACATTTCCAACGTTATCTCTGTAACATAAACAAAACTTTAAGAGCCCACAAACCATGTTAAAATATCTCAGTTGCGTTAAAACAGACAATCTATTAACATGTAAAACAAATACCTAATAATTAATAGTGTAAGTAAATTATAATGTAAAATAACCACAATTATGTTTTAAAATATTGTATTAATTGTAGTTCTCTGATGATGGTGTAATAAACCGAAACGTTAGAAAAAAATTAAATTAGTTATACCTGACCGAAATCCCCACAAAAAAAAATAACATATATATACATATATATATATATATATATATATATATATACGTATATATATATATATATATATATATATATATATATATATATATATATATATATGTATGTATATATATATATATATACATGTCGGTCGGATAGTAGCATTCAGACCATATGAGAAGTTTCATACCTCTCACCACTATTCACTTCACCTTAGTTAGTATATAACTAGCAGGTTGGCCACTATCATTTATCTGTTCCATAACCTATGGCATACTGAAGAGAACAAATAAGTTCGAAATCGATCTGTGTCTGGTTAGGAATTGACAAATGATATTGGCTATTGATCTATTATGATTTGAAGGTGTAATCCAATGCAGGTCGGGGTATTTGCCCGCTGTGTAGTTGTTTCCTTCAAATCATATTTAATAATATATATATATATATATATATATATATATATATATATATATATATATATATATATATATATATATATATATATATATATATATATATGTATATATATAAAATATACAAGTCGTATTTTTTATTTTTAAATGAAGATCTACGAGCCACAATTCCCAGGATCTTCGATATTTCCATTTAAGGAGCAGTATAATCGATTAGTTACATTGTACAAACCGCCAACAAAATAGTTTGTCTCTGTTTTCTTGATTCTCGTATAAATCTGCACTTGTCTTGCTTTCGCTATTATCTCTATTAGACCCGCGGTACCAGGGAATTTTATAAACCGCAATAGTTACATCTACTATAAATAGTTTTACCAACTTACTACTGATGGTTACGATATTATCTAAACAGTTAAACTGTGTGTGTCTTGAAAGTCTTGCATTCTGCTACCATAATCGTATATCTCTACCGACATATCAGGTTATCGTCTTTTTTACTTACAAGATAGAAAATTTCCATCCAGGTGTACAACTTGATGTGTGATGTGACAAAGTGAAACGTGTTAAATATTGGATTACGAGTATTTGATAAATAGCTAAGTAAAGAGTAAAGTAAATGAGAGGTTGTAATAGAATATTTGAAGCGGTGAAGTATGTAATGTATAGTGTCAATTCACGCCAATGAATAAATTTTATTTTCAAAATCGAACAATAGGAGAATGTTTTTGATATTAAGTAATTATTTATGCACAAGATTATCCGGTCAAAGTAGTCAAAAAAATAATAGTAAGTTTACAGTAATTCGCATAGAGCTGAAAATTGGTACAGATCTTGGAAACATTATTGTAAATAAAATGTCAAAAAAATCCCCATCGATCCCACGTCTGCTAAAAAATTTATTCAAGGTCAAATGTCAAAATATTGGTTTTTTGAATTTTTCTGGTAAACGGTAAGTTTTATCATAAAAATAGGTCTGACAAAAGTTGTAGATCATGAAGTTATCTACAAAAATTGTTCTTGTACTTATTTTCCTAAGAATCACGATTCCTGAGATATCATCATCTGAAACATCGAAAACAATAAAGAAAAAAAAAAATATTGTGTAACTTTACATACTTATCGATTGTGAGAAGACATATAAACTCAGTCCCCAACTTCCTTTTTCCCCAATAACCCTGGCCAAAACCCCCCCCCCCCCTTTTTTTTCCCGGGGCGCCCCCCCCCCCCCCCCCCCTTCTCCCTGGGGCCCCAATCGAAATACTTGAACGTTGAACGTTTCTTTGTAGTGAATACACGTGCTTATTTATAATATTTCTTATTACAATTTGTGCCCTTTTAAAAATTTTTATAAAATGTCGCAATTTTGCTTTATTTGTAGTAAACCTTTGACTGAAAGTGAAACTGTTATTTTTGATCGGGGAATGAAGACTTTGATTGATCAAGTGTTGAAAGAAATAATGGGTTCTTAGAATACCTGAAAGACCAGAAATCTGTGACAATTCATGTGCAGTGCCGTAAAATGTACACTCAGAAAAGTACTATTGCTGCAGTTAAAAAACAGCACGAGATGGAGCAAGCCAGTGTATCTAAAATTAGTCCACCTTGTACTAGAGCGCGCGTAAGTGAATCCGATTTTTGTTTTAAAAAATATTGCTTATTTTGCGGCTATGAAGCGAATGAAGAGGCTGAAAAGAAGAAAGCGCAGAATGTTCGGCGTAAAATTTATAAAGTTGCTACTCTTGCATTTAAAGAATCTATTCTGAAGGTAGCCCGGACTCATTCTGATGACGTAGCAAAAAATGTTACTGCACGCATATGATTTAGTTGCTTCTGAGGCTAAGTACCATAATAGTTGTTATAATTCCTTCTTGAGACCCACCACAGGGGGTAAAATCGGTCGTCCTCAAGACGAATTTACGAATGTTGCGATGGAAGAAATATTTACGTATAGTGAAAATAATGATGATTGTCAGTTTTCATTAGAATTAAAAAAATATTTGCAAAAATCCAGCTTTAGATAACAGAACAATTAAGATACGATTGAAGTTGAAGTTGCGTGTAGGTGCAAAAAAGTGTAACTACAAAAACAAATCCATCAAGTTATCAATTATTTAATTATAATAGAATAAGGTTTTACCTTTTAAAATAATCTTCAAAGAGATAGTCGGTTTTGCACCTCAGCCGAAGTATGGTAATAAAATTATTATCACTGAAAAACCGGGAAGATTAACTTTTATCTGTTTCAATGATAATCATCACGATATTCTTAACCAAGCTTGGTATGAGAAAAAAGTCAAAATGAAAAAGAAGAATGATTTCGAATCCTGAAAGCTGCGGCAGCAATCATTTAAGCGGACATTCAATCTTCAGTATTTGATGATACCAATTACCTCCCGCCTAGTCGAATGTTTGAAGATATTAACAGCGATATTCCAGAGTCATTAACTTATTTTTTTAGAGCAACTAATTCTTAAAAATAAACGATTTAAATTAGAACATTTAAAATTAGTATGTACAAATATCAGCCACAATGCAACAGATGAAGATTTTTATGATATCAATGAGGAGACAACTGATGTATCTTTTTCAGAACAATTTTCAGATATCCAGCAAGAAGAAGAAGAAGAATAAAGCGAAGAAGACATTACTGTTGAAGTAGCATTTGAAGATTATCAGTCAGACTAACATTTTCCCGAAATCAACAATAATTCGAGCCACTTAAATCATTTCCAATAGTACCATTTTTTAGTTAATAGAATATTTTTTAACAAAACTCATTCACAATAGATCGTGGAGTTGCCTACCGGGGACACCACGTTAAAAAAATGTGCCAAGTACACTACCTCACAGGTGGTGCGGAAATGTGTGCATACTGTGCATATTATGTAGAATACGACTTCTTCAACTTTTAGAATCGCTATTTCTCAGGAATGGTGATTATTAGGAAAACAAGTATGAGAACAATTTTTGTGGATAATTTCATGATCTACAACTTTTGTCTGATCTATTTTTATGATAAAACTTACCGTTTACCAGAAAAATGCAAAAACCAATATTTTTGACATTTGACCTTGAATAACTTTTTTAGCAGACGTGGGATCGATGGGGATTTTTGACATTTTATTTGTAATAATGTTCCCAAGATATGTACCAATTTTCAGCTCTATGTGAATTATTCTAAATTGAAATGTGTACTTTGACCGGATTAAGATAATCTCTGCGTTTTCGTATTCTCGTACCCAGAGTAACTCCCAGATTAAATTGTAATCTACTTGAATTCAAACAAAAGAGAGAAAAAATTAAAATAACTACATAATTTTAATTATAGACTTATTATTATTTGCCCTTCACTTTTAAGTGCATAAGCCAGTAAAATGTGTTCAGCCTGTACATTTGTTTGTTTATATGTTACCACTATCTCAGGATATACTGCAGTTAGCAAGCTCGTTTTTCACGGGATATTTCTTTCATATTTTGGGTGTATTTAGGCATAAAATATCTTTCTGATATTTCAGGTGAAACTAAAATCGATAAAAGTAAATTGCAAAGACAAAAAATGTGATTAAAATTTTCTTTTTCTTTTTTGGGTCTTACTGTATCAATTTTTGGTTATTTAAAAAAAATATAGTTAGTTCCCAGTATGATACTGAAATAATAAGCCTCTTGCTTATGACTTTACGTCGAAAGATCAGTCAGATGGTGTTTTTTGACAACTAATACAAGACAAAAGAATAATGTATTTTCTCAACGTTTTGGAAATGATTCTGTTTTCTTTTTCAAAGTTATGTAGTATTTATCTTTTTTTGTAGAATATGTGAAACGTGAAACTTGACACATATATTATTTGTTTGTATGATATCCATAGTTACTTACATAGAACTATTGTTACTTATACGATATTAATTTTGTTCATGTCTTTTAACATCGGTAACCAGGTTGTACCAAAATCTACGAAGTAATGGGATAAACATTTTTCTTCATTCAATAATATTATTGCCAATTCTTTAATTTTTCTTCTTCTGCGGTCCGTTTCATTCTTTAAAATTCTTTTTAGAACACACTGTATAAATTGTAGTTCACTTATTTTCATTCTTGGTATATAATAAATATATGTAGATAATTTCATTGAGTTATTATTGTTATTAAATTTGTGAGGAGCAATACAAATACAATCTAATGAAATCAACATAAGCAGCGATCACTAAAAATTATACAACATACCCAAATAATCCATTATTACGTTTAAATAGTAATTGCTAAAGTGGAGCTTTGGCGACATTTTTACAACCTCGATTAGCCGTTAAATGGTAACCAGTTTATTCTTATTTATACGCTAATTTTAAGTTTTGGTTTTAGTTGGGAAAATATTTTGAGAGCGTCATATTTTATCGAATTGCTATTACACTTTGTCATCAAGGTGTTTTAATGACTATATATCAATAACCAAATAGATGTTAGTCAATGCTGAAAGTTGCTTTTATGACTATCAATATCTTAAAATATGTCACAGCAATTACGTTTCGTTTGAATTATTTTAATGGGTGTAGTAACTAAACAGCGTTTAAATAACTGTTAAAGATATTTCGGAGTATTTTGATATTCAAAACTTCAATTTCGTTATTTTTTTGTAATATTCGCTTAAAAATAAATAAAATTTTAAGGCCAAATTATTACAAAATTATTTCACAACCATTTTTATAAGAGTCAACAATATGTTATGTTCATGGTATTCAGGTTGACGTGTAACAAAGAGGGTTGACACTTCTTGGACCTGTGTTTCTCTATGGGAAGCAATTATTTATTTGTACTGTCTTCAATGATTTGCAACATACTTGGGTAGTATCAAACAATCTGATGAACGATGGACGCATTCATCAGAAACTTGAAATATATTTTATAATTTAAGAAAAGTTAGATTATGTTTGACCGGTGTAGCAGTTATGCACTGATCTAAATTTTCAGCTCTACTTTGGTCATAAAAATCATTAAAATGCTAAAAAATAACAAATAAACTTTTGTAAAATTTTTGTTATTTAGCTATAAATCCTATAAATTGTTTTGCATGGCAAATTAAAGAAAATTTGATACATAGAACAGCTGCTGCTGCTCTAGAGGATTTGCTTCACCATAACATCTGGTTCACAGCGGGTCACGACAGAGTAGGTGGCATTCAGGCGAAGAGTATTCCAGGGTGGATTATTGGCACTTTTTTGTTAATATGAAATAAGAATTTAGTGTGTTTATTTAGTAACCTTGTACAAAAGTATCATTTCGTATTGATAAAATAATAACCATCATATTTGCCTACGATTTGTCCCATTGAATCTACATTCCACGTATTATTTAAAAAAAAGACCATTGTCTTTGATTTTGTTTATCATTGATAGAAAAGTTAAAGAGGGTTATTAATATTATACTCTTTTTTTTAATATAATAATAATTCTTTCTTATATAAATATTTATATTTAGTATATAAATTTTAAATTTTATTATCTTTTATGTTGAATATCTGGTAAAAACGCAACCTTAAGAGCATCATATATCGTCTCCACGTTGTAACATCTATTGCCTGGGTAGCTGGTTTGGAGATATAATTACAGGGTTCAGTTACTATTAATGAATAAAAGTCGGAGCCTTGGTAAAATAAATGGTTTTATTCTATTTAACTGTGGTGAATATATCAGGGTATTTAAATAATTAAATAAACATTCTTCTTGACGGGAACATCAGAGAGAGATAAACGGTGCTGTGGGCGGCTAGGCAAACGACGTCTCCGGGCTTCTGAATGCCGGCCCCGGTGTTTAAGTACCGACGCTCCCCCCAGCTCACCGCGCTGTAGAGGATGTCAGGCCACACGGCTGCCTTGGACTCAGCTTCGTTATTGTTGTTACGACAAATCTAGCTCACCGCGCTGTAAAATAGATCTGTTTACACACACTATGTGCTCAGCAGGTTATTATCAGGAACGACGAACGGCGGCAGGTCCGAGTGAGTTCAGGTGCTTCTTTCAGCTCACCGCGCTGTAAAAGAGGTCTGTGTACCCATTGCCATCTACTGGATCCTGGGCTGCTTTTATAATTGATCTCGGTTATTGGCATTTTTAGACAGCAGAAGTCAAACCAACTTTATATCAAAAACACTTTTCCAACGTCTAGGCTTTAAGTCTAAAGCTAGAAATCTTCCAATAAATGATATTAATCAAATTTAAACCATAATTAACAAATCTGTTAAATTACGAATCACGTCACGAGTAGGTATATATCAAAGGAGACTAGAATTGCTAACATCACAAATGAGCTACCTACAAGATTCATTAATTACTCTAGTTGGACATTACCATATTTCGTTGGCTGATCAACAATTCAATATACCAGGGCCGATCGAAATACTCCTAGGTGCACAGATATTTTTTGAGGTACTATGCAAAGAACAACTGAGACTTAGTAAAGATTTACCAATCATACAAAATACTGAGTTCGGGTGGATAATTTCAGGAAAAACAATCAGTGATCAAGGTGCAAAATCAGAGATATGTTATTTTTCAGTTGAGGCTCTTGATACACAAATACCCAAGTTTGAGGAAAATAAAGAAATTCATAAAGACAAAATTATTTCACCCGACGAATTCGCTTGTGAAGCACACTTTCAGACTAATACTATTCGAGACGAGACTGGTCGATTTTTGGTCAGGTTACCTTTTAAATTTAACGAAGATAACTTTAGGAGTCATACAATACTGTACTTAAACATTTTAATTGTTTAGAGAAAAAATGTACATTTAATGCAGCTATAAAAGAACAACTCAATTTTTTAATGAATACATTCAAATGGGACATATGCATGTAAGGAAAACAAGCAAACTGTTTATTTTCTGCTACATCATGAAAAATCCGTGTTGTATTCGATGCTTCAGCGGCAACATCAACTGGGGTGTCATTAAATAATACACTTTTAATTGGGCCTACTATCCAGGAGGATTTATTTTCTATTCTAACAAGATTCCAAACACATGCTATTGTTCTAATTGCGGACGTCGAAAAGATGTACCGCAGGAGAAAAAAATCCAGACGAGCAAATTAAAATGTATCTTTTGGATACGGTAACATATGGGACTGCTTCAGCATCATTTTTATCTATTCGATGTTTGCATTAATTAGCTGAAGTTGAGGCAACAAATTTTCCCCAAGTGAGTGATGTATTAAGATGAGATTTTTATGTCGATAATCTTTTAACTAGAGGGGATGATTTAGAAGATGTATCACAACTTAAAAAAGATTTAATAAACTTATTACAACTGGAAGGATTCTATTTGAAAAAGTGGTTATTCAATGAACTGCAATTGTTGACTTATTTTTTCTGATACATCGGAGGATCCATTGCATTTGGATATATCACAGACAGTCAAAACCCATGGTTTACATTGGAATGTTTAGTCTGATGTAGTTTTACATATTGCAAATTCATCTAATGAAAATCATACTGACAAAACGTTATTGTCCCAAATTGCGAAATTTTTTGATCCATTGGGACTAGTGGATTCAGTCATCTGTAAGGCTAAAATTATGATGCAAGGATTATGGCAAATTAAAATAAGTTCCCGAGCATATATCAAAGACTTGGAAGGAGTACGATAATCAATTAAAATTCTTATTCACTATAAAAATACCAAGAAAAGTACTAACTGATAAACCAATACACCTACAAATTCACGCCTTCTGTGATGCTTCAGAGGACAGTTATGGATCAGCAATATATGTTCCTTCGAATGGCATACACAACAACCATATGATGTACCTGTTTGTTTTCTCCAAATCAAGAGTAGCGCCTCTGAAAAGGATTAGTCTGCCAAGACTGGAATTGTGCGCTGCACTTCTTCTTTAAAATTTATACCATATTTCGATTAAAGCACATAACCTCAAATTTGACAAGATATTCTTATGGTCAAATTCTACCATAACGTTATATTGGATCAATACTCCAGCACACAAATTAAAAACTTTCATCGCTAATAGAGTATCCGAGATAAAAAATCTAACAGCTCCAAGTACATGGAGGCATATAACTTCGAGGGACAATTCTGCAAATATCCTTTCTCGTGGTTATCTAGCTGAACAATTGATTCAGGCAGAATTATGGTGGAATGGTCCCACCTGGATAATTAGAGATGAACACCTATGGCCCAGACAAGAATATCTCAAAACGGACTTTCCAGATAATGATTATGAACTTACGCTTATGAACAACGTTACTCATGTTAAGTAGAATCATGCGATTTTTTTCAAAATCGTAACAAAATTATCGAGGAAGTCAGTTAAAATCATTGTGCCCATTCCTTGATAAAGATGGCTTACTTCGAGTTGGAGGAAGGCTGAACAATTTAGATGTACCATTTGATAAAAACATCAGGTAATAAATAATTTCACCCAAACATGTTTTCGCCAAACTTCTCGTAAAAAATAAGCAACTTAAACTACTTCATGTGCGAACACAAGCCGTTTTAAGCAGTATTCGCCAAAAATATTGGCCGATCAATGGAAGAAACTTAATCAAAGCAAGTAAGCACGGCTGTCATAAATGCTTCAAGTTCCGCATAGCTCAAACTGAAAAAAACAGCTTATGGGTAATTTATCTAAGTGTCAAATCCAAACACAAGAGTTTTTTTGAAGAGTGGAGTGGACTATGGAGGACCTATTTGTAAAACAAGGTACTCTCAGAAAATCACCTATAACAAAAGCCTACATAACTCTATTCATGTGTATGGCGACAAAGGCCATTCATCTAGAATTTTTATCTAGCTTGTCAATAGCAGACTTCTTAAGTGAACTTAGATGTTTCACCTTACGTAGAGGTAAATGTGCAAAAAATATCTACAGTGCAAATCACGAATGAATAGATTTACAGAAATTTTTTTGTGGCAGCAAGGGCAAAGAGGAAATATACAAGTCAGCAGCTACAGATGGAATTCAGTGGCAATTTATTCCACCTAATTCACCTAATTTTGAAAGCTTCTGGGAAACATGAATCAAGCTCCATCTTAAGCAAGTCTTTGGAGAGACGAGACTTACGTTTGAGAAGTTGTATACATATAATGCAAATTGAAACTTGTGTTAATTCAAGACCCCAATCTACGATGCTCTCTTCCCACTTATTCCTGCTCATTTTTTTAATTGGTTCCCCATTAACTCAACTGCTTGATCAGAATGTAACTGATTTTCCAACCAACCGGTTGTCACATTGGCGAGTTGTTTAGCAAATGAGCCAACATTTTTGGAACAATCCATGGAATATTTGCACAACTTACAACAGTGGACAAAATGGAGTCGGCGGACACCAAATTTACATATCGGTGATATGGTTCTCATCAAGGAAGACAATTGTGCACCCCTACAATAGAGGATTGCACAAGTAATGGAAATGCATCAAGGAAGTGACAAGTAAGGGTGGTCACTATTCGCACTGCTTCCGGATTAATGAAAAGACCGATCTCCAAACTGTGTCTCCTACCTAAGGAAGAATAATGTTAAAACGTTGTTTAAGGGCGCCGGCATGTTCAAATGTATTAAATTTTGTGACAAAGTGTGGTCCCATCTAACACAGTATTTGTATTGTATGTTTTTCTAGTGACATATTTATAAAAAAGTAGTACGTGTCAGTTTGTTGACAGTATTGTAATCAGTGTCAGAAATAAATATATTTGTATGGTTCACGTTAGTTTAAATAACAAGAATTAATAAAAACAGTCTACTAAATCAATCCTCAACACCGTAGAAGAACGTAATGACCTGTTAAACGTATATTTTCTTTCGAATGAAAGAAAACTAAAGCCAGGCATTTATACCGAAGAAAATATCCCCAGATAATATGACCACATATATTATTTTGATCATCTTGTTAACATTTTAGAAGTTGCATAATAATTCTAAAAAAATTATAATGCAAATAAAGAAAAATAACTAAATGTTCTATTATATTTTACCAAACAACTCTCAAAATATATTAGGAATGCAGTACGAGATCTTGAGATGCCCAACGGATATATTCAAAATGCACTCAGGAAAAATAAATCTTAACTCTATAAATTTGGTGTGGTCAAAAAATTTATTGTTAACAATTCGTATGCATTTTTGCAATGAATGGAACAATAATTTCATTGCAAACATATTATTCACAAGCCAATTTTACTTTATCTGGATTATTTAATAGAATAAATGAGCAGCATTGGATTTCTGAAAATTCCCATAAATTAGATACAGCGACAAGGTCGTCAGGGGTTTTGGTGTGGAATATTAAATAATAAAAATTATAAGCCGATTTTTTACGACAGCAGTATTAAAGAGGATTTCTGGAAAATGAAATTGTGGACTTATAGACGACTTTCCTTTAAATATTTCTGAACAGACAATCTGGCAGAAAGATGGAGCACCATGTCATTCAACTAGGGACATAACTGGATTCTTAAATCATAAATATCAAATGTGGATAGGCAGAAGTGGCATTATACTATGGCCTCCACGAAGCCTGGATTTAACACTCCTCAATTTTTATGGGGTATACTTAAAAATATAATATATATAAGGATATATCTAATAATTTAGAAGAATTGAGCAAAATATTTTAAGAGAAGTAGGGGATTTAAACAACAAGCCAGAAATGTTTCAACAAATTATTATTAGAGAAAATTACATAAAAATATCTAATGTGGCCAACACATAACGTTCTTATACTAGTGTATATCATCCTGATCAAAAAAATCATTCTATTTAATTTTTGAGCTAATTCAATTAATTTTAAAAAGGGTACCTTGAAATGTTTCATTAAAATGTTTAAATAATTAATTATCAGCGTTCTTCGATACTGACAATAATGATTCATGTCATATTTTTTAATAATTTCTTCTTATTGACATATTGACGTATTTGAAACTAAATTAGATATTTCAAATAGCAAACTGCCAAGTTTATCCTAACCCCATTTTATGACGTTAAATGTGTACAAAATTTCAGTTTACATGAGTTTTATTTAAATACTTGGAAAATATATTTTATTGGCTTGATATAGTAGACATGATTTATAATATTTCATCAATAATATATTTTTTGTAGTCAAATACAAAAAAGTTTGGGTCTCGTGAACCTCCTTTCAACAGGCCAATTTTGCTTATCACCGAATTTATCATTGTCGTTGGCCCTTAGAACGTGTACCAAATTTGAAATCTTTATTTCTAAAACTACGGCTGCTATAGCGATACTACAGACATGCAGACAGATTTTTTTCCCTAAAGTTATGTTTTTTTCATCATAATTCGTTGAAATAGAAAAATTATCTGAATTCGCATACCGTCTGGGTGTCTGTGTGTCGCAGTTCATTTGTTGTGACCGCATTTTCTCAAGCACATCTCAATGTAGGAATCTGAAAATTTATATAAAATATCTGTTACGTCCAAGGACGAACTTTATTGAATTTCAGTTAAATTGGTGCACCAGGGAGGGCATATCTTAAAGGGGCAAGAAAAATATTTCGTCAAATCAAAAACGTTTCAAATAGAAATTGATGATATGTACTAAAAAAGAACTTTTGAAAAATTTTCAAAAAAATTAACCGTTACTGAGAAAAAACGTTTAAAATTAATTTCATTCAATTAGAAAAATAAGGTCGGTCTCGGCAGTACTTTTTCATCATATTCAATTTGAAATGAATGCAAAATGAATTATATTATTTCGTGCCACCAGTCAACTAGCTTCTGTGGCCTTATAACAAATGGACGCATTTAATCTGTTACACATAGGATTTTTACTTATGTTATGCGAACATTTAAAATTTCTATATAAAATTGTGAAAAATGTAGCATAATTAAATTCAAATTTAATTATCAAACAGAGGTCTGTGAAGGACAGGCAAAAATGTAGACATCGTATGTGGCAAAATATGAGCAATAATTGATTTTTTAATATGGGGACAGGTGTATGCCCCCGTAATTCGGTAGTTGGTGGGCATATCCCCAGAGCTCTGGTTTAGTTCACATACTTCCCTACAACTTATGTAACACATACGCACACACGTGCACGCGCACATAGACACAGACAAACACACACACACGCACGCACGCACGCACGCATGCACGCACAGCGCGCGCGCGCACACACCCACACACACACGCACGCACACACACACACACACATACATACAAGCACAGACACACTGACACACACACTGACTGATACACTGACTGACTGACTGACTGACGTGACTGACTGACTGACACGCATGCACGCACCCACACCCGCACCCGCACCCGCACACGCACATGCTCACGCACACGCATATGCTCACGCACACTCACATGCACACCCACACACGCCCCCTGTATATTCGTGTAAGACACAAACTCATAGTAGATATGCAAACTTGGTGAAATGTGCTACCAAATCATTATTTACAATTTTTTTGCTATGATTGTAAGAATAAGAAACTGGTTAAAAAATTGAATTTTCATTAAAAACAAAAAGAGTTAACTCTTAACATATTATGTATAGTGGTAATATTGGTATTGTTGCATAAAGATTCGATCAATTTTTCGGTAATATTTTGCAATAATTGTTGAAAGACGCTCTCGGATTCACTAAGGCGCCGGCGGGGCGCAGGGGGCGGCGCCTGCTAGCTTTCCAGCCAAATGCGGATCTGCATGTTAAGTCATCATATCGAACCCCACAGCTAATCATCCAGCCCGTTTAAGGTGGGCCAGGATCATCAAAACTGGGACATGGAATGGGGTTCAGTTTTATTCAGTAATGAGACCTGTCTCTGCTTGCACAGCGATAGCAGATAGTTTGGAAGACGTCAAGGGAGGGATATAGCCAAAGATTTATCCAACTCACAGTAGCTTTTAGAGGAAGCAGTGTTATGGTGTGTGGAGGAATATATGTTGGAGGGCGCACCGATCATCTGTAAATCTGCAGAAGGACAATGACTGAACTAATGTATGCCAATGATATTGTGACGATTTTTCAAGCTGCTATTGGTGAAAATTTTATTTTTCTTGATAATAATACTCGCCCCCGTCGTATTGAGCAAGTATTCAACGTCCTAGAAACTTGATCCTAAAAAAATTATTCACGATTCTCTTCCACCGCATTCTTCTGATTTGAATCCCATTGAGCATGTGTGGGATTTATTGGATAGGTCACTTCAAAACCAGCAACCAGTCCCAGAAAACATTAGGTAACTGTCAGATACTCTTTTCATTTTATGGCACATCCCACAAGATGTGATCGACCACATCATAGAAGTATATCCCGAAGTATACTTGAAGTAATTGGGCTGAAGAGCCAGAATACGAGGTATCGATAATTGGTTTAGTACATTGTTCGTTCCCCACAGCTAAAATTGTTTTTCCTCGTTTTTTCATAACCAAATTATGCAACAAGTTAATAAAGAAGTTGTCAATCTCCCCCATAATGAATTTTTTTTAGTCCAATCATGAAAACATGAAATATCCTTTAATTTTGCACAGTGCAGTTTATTCATTCTGTAGATAAGTCCAATATACAGGGTGGGACAATAGTGCATCCGACTTCGACATCTCGAGTTCTATATAGGTAGATTTAAAAACATTAGTAAACTAAACAAAAAAGTCTATAACTGGAAATTATTATACAGGGCGAGCCAAGACGATCCTACAGGCTCAAGAAACATTTTTTTAAATGAAATGCCATGTATATCAGAACATTTTTTGAAACCTCTTTGTGGGCTCCTTTCACTCCTGTATTATTATTGACTTTCTCTCAATCACTTGGATGTAATGATTTTTGTTGTTGTAATTATATCATATACACGTGTATATTAAAAAGATCACTACAATCACAACGATCGATTTTAAGAAAAAATATGTTAGTGTGATGTAGGATTGAAAAACGAAAATTTTTTGTACGTACATCCCTATTGACTATTTGTGACCATTTTCAATTTATTGAACAATAACTGGAAAAATTCAGCAATAAAAATTAAAAATAAGGGTTTTTTTCAAATAATTCAAGAGAAGGTATTATACTAAGCGTGTTATATGATGCCCATAAAAACATCACACCAACAACAATCGAAAATTTGAAGGAAAGGATAATTAATGCTTTTAGAAGTATCACTACGGCAATTTTGTGAACAGTAGAAACCTCATTCCAAAGACGGATATACATGTATGTCAATCAAAATGGGCAACATGTGGAGCACTTTTTATAATATCTTCTCTTGAATTACAAAAGAGTATTAATTTTCATTGCTGAATTTTGCAGTTACTGTTAATAAATCGAAAAAAATAATCGTTTTTCAATTCTGTATCACATCGTCCAAAAATATCCATTTGAAAAAATTGAGAAAATTCAATTCAAATAGTTGTAAATTTAAAAATTATTTTTGGCCACCCTGTATATTTTTAGGAAGTGAAAATGGCTGAGGTCATCACGCACATATCTCCTCACTAGAGATGGCAAAAATGTGCCGCAGGACATGGGCGTACGCACCATAATAAGTGTAAGAAAAGAAATTAACTAGTAATAAAAGCAATAAACTGTTACAATTTATAAAAATGTATGCACAACTTACCCTCTTAACTAGCTTAGTTATCACAAACTGGAAAAGATATGTAAAAACTTTGCAACATCATGTATGTTTCTATAGTTATCTCCGAGAGTAATGTTCGACGTGGTGAAAAAATACGCTTATATTTTGAGAACGACCGTGCGACATCTATTGATGTAATACAAGCATAATTAAAATAGTTTTTGAACTCACTTAAAGAATCTGCAGATGCACCATCAGTACGATTACTAATTTGTCTTAATCTAGTAAAACCGGTCTCTTGCTTTAACACACGTGCAAACTTTTCTGCAACGGGCTAATTTTTTGCGTCACCTATAGAGTGTAGCAGTCGATTTACTTCGTCCACTATTTGCAATGACTCCGCTAACGACAACGTTTTGTTTGTTTTGTATGGCGTCGTGTAATCCTTTACAGTTCTTGCGAATCGTTTTTAAAGCTGTTTCAACAGAAACATCTTCGAATTTTGTTTGGCTTTCCTTAATAGCTGCAGCCTCGTCTGGATTGAATTGTAGTATCACAGCTTTTATTTGTTGTAAATATTCAGCATAATGAAATGCTGCCTCCAACTATGTTCCCCAACGTGTAAGAATCGGCTGTGGTGATTCAGGAATACCGGGACACTTGCTATGAAATGCGCGAAGACGTTTAGGAGATTTAAGAAACACTTTTCAGTACTTGTTATTAATGCAGGAAAACCTTTCTACCACAAGGTGTAAAGCATGCACTTTACACGTAACATGTACTAACCTACAATCGTGTTCTTGAAGAGAATGACCTACTAAACGCATTGTTGCGGCACCATCGGCCACAAACACCAACACTTGACTTTGTGATAGGTCACATTTTTCTAACGTCTCCGGCACCACCCGCGTAATTGTCTGGCCAGTACACTCAGTTACTTTTACTAGCTAGTAACAGTGGAAATGTTGGTTTAAGAGGGTCCTGTATACGAACTATAACATTTATAATAGAATTTTTTTTACAATCTGTCATCTTTTCAACACATAACCACAGCTGTGTATTTTTTTTTAAACATTTGATCTTATTTACAATGTCTTCGCTTACAGTTGGTACATAGTTACGCAACGTTGTGTGATTTGGTAACGTCACCTTGGGATTGTATTTATTCCAGAACTCCTGAAATGGTTGTTTATCGAGTATGTGCAGCGGAACATCACAGGCAATCAGCATTAAGAGTAAATCGAACATACATTGTGTTGTCGAAGGCACGCCATATTTTTTTTGTTTTATGTTGCACAGAATTTACGTGACGTTTACAATCACGTTAGTTCAAGCACATCAGGTCAGTACCCACACCTTACAAATTATTAAAGCACCATTGTGGAATAAATCCGGGAATTCACTGATAAATTTATTCACTTTGTCAGTGTATGGCCGTTTTTTACCCTTGGGCAGGTCTGAAATACTTTATTATTAAATTATTATCAAGAATAAAATACAAAAAATAAAATTATCCACAGTATAACGGAAAGAAATAAATTACGTTATTGCCACCTCGACGCATAACAGTAGAATAAAATAGTAAACAAATCTCGCTTACGAACTTAGATATTTCTCTACCTAGCACAGCCCATGATTGCGGTTCGAAATGCCAACTCTACTTATAACTGGTACTAACATATGTTTTCTAAAAGTCGATAATTGTGACTAGTGATTTTTTAAATATACACGTGTAAATGGCATAATTTCAACAAAAAAAAATCATTACATCCAAGTGGCTGGGAGAGAGTCAATAATAATACAGGAGTGGAAGGGGCCACAAAGTGGTTTCAAAAAATGTTCTGATATACATGGCATTCCATTTAAAAAAATGTTAGTAGACCCTGTATAATCGTTTTGGTTAACCCTGTATATTCGAAAATAATTTCCGATTATAGACTTTTTTGTCTAGTTTATGTTTTTAAATCAAGTTTCTAGCTATCATAGAACTCGATATATCGAAGTCGAACGCACTATTGCCCCACCTTGTATGTATGTATATATATATATATATATATATATATATATATATATATATATATATATATATATATATATATAAGAAAAGTTAAATTACTGGGTATGCCCGCATAGAATGTAGCTAACCGTGGACACGTGTTTCGACCTTGTACTCATCAGCACGGTGAGAAAAAAAAGTTGAAAGGATGGGCTCAACTTGTTAGAAGACACAAATGGAAACACCACTGACAGGTAGCCAGGGCACATTTGTGGCTTTAATTGGACGTTCCCGGTATTCGGGATCGACTAACATCGGCACGAAGGCAACTGTAAGCTGCCTGCGTGGAGTTTCCTACCCAGGAATATAAAGAAGAAAAAAATGAGATTTACTCGCGGGATCATTACATTACAGTAAGAAAAAGTTAAATTACTGGGTATGCCCGCATAGAATGTAGCTAACCGTGGACACGTGTTTCGACCTTGTACTCATCAGCACGGTGAGAAAAAAAAGTTGAAAGGATGGGCTCAACTTGTTAGAAGACACAAATGGAAACACCACTGACAGGTAGCCAAGGCACATTTGTGGCTTCAATTGGACGTTCCTGGTATTCGGGATCGACCAACATCGCCACGGAGGCAACTGTAAGCTGCCTGCGTGGAGTTTCCTACCCAGGCAGTTTATGAAATACCATGTGAAAACTGTGACAAAGTATACATAGGCCAAACTTCCCAACATCTAGAAAAAAGAATCCAATCCCATAAGTATGATAAAATTAATAAAACAGCACTCACGAAACATACACAGACAACAAAACACAAATTCGACTTCGACAAAACAAAAATATTAGCTACAGAAAACCACACCAAAAAAAGAGAAATCTTAGAAATGATTGAAATAAAAAAAAGCCCAAAAACAATAAATGACAAAACAGACACACAAAATTTAAACAAAATCTACAATAACTTACTCAAAATTAATCAAACAAAATAGTAGCTGCCCTTACAAAAAAATTAGAAATACACCATTGCCACAGCAAGCTAAGTCAACAGATCCTTAAAACTTTTAAAATTTAGGTAAAAAAACACATGTTACAGGCATTGGGAATTTTACAAACTATAAGCCACCCCAGTTCAAGATTTTAGTTCAAACTTAGTTGTAAACATAAAAACATCATCGGTTAATGTAAATCAGTAAAAAGTTATGTGCTCGATATACTCACAAATTATTAATTAACTAGCATTATAGTAAACTATAAAGTGCCACATCGGATTGTTTTTTCGTTTAAGGTAAGATATTTTAATAATAATTAAAAATAGTATAAAAATTTTAAATTGCTTTATATTTTAGTCATTGCATGGAAAAAGGTGGAAAACAGCCACCGAAACGTTTGTAAAATGTGTTTATGAATAAATAAACAATTTAGATTTTCATTCATATCAATAAAGAACCAAAATCCCAAGAACACAATTGTTATAAAAAAATATAAATAAGGTTCAAGAAGTCAAAAAGAAAAACAACTTTCTTTCAAACTATATATATATATATATATATATATATATATATATATATATATATATATATATATATATATATATATATATATATATAATAAAGGTATATATATTTAAATGTAATAACCCGCGTTAAACTTGTCTGTCTATATATATATATATATATATATATATATATATATATATATATATATATATATATATATATATATATATATATATATATATATATATATATATATATATATATATATATATATATATATATATATATGTATATATATATATACACATATGTATATATAATACATATATATATATATATATATATATATATATATATATATATATATATATATATATATATATATATATATATATATATATATATATATATATACACATATGTATATATATATATATATATATATATATATATATATATATATATATATATATATATATATATATATATATATATATATATATATATATATATATATATATATATATATATATATATATATATATATATATATATATATATATATATGTGTGTATGTATATAATAAAATACATAGGTAATATGGTTGTCGATGCACACGCAAAGATAAAAACTACAAAATATATATAGTTATTTGCGTTTAATTTAAATTTGCACTTCATTGACTTGGTAGTATATTTAGTCCTAGTACAATTTTTCCTATTATAATACTGAAGACGAAAATACTATGCATACTGTTAGTAGGATACGTAGACAGTTCCTTATTAAAAAATCTTTTAAAATTACATTCACTGAGAAGGTTGGTCGTTGTTTATACAGTTAAAACCATTAAACCATTACAATAACAATTAATAGTAATAATTGTCTGTGTTGTCATTTTAAATATCTCCCGAAAGAATCATTTTATTCCAAAACGAGTAAAATATAAAGATAATAAATATCTATCGTTTGAATCGACGACGTAAAAGATTTTTATCGAGGTAGACATGCCCAAATAGTGTGTAATGATTTTCGAGAACATTTAACTCGAGACTGAATAGTCTATAAATTCGATCGACAAAAGGAAATGCTATTAAGTTGTAGAAAAAAATAGTAACTACAAACAGCAGTAAACCTTATCAAGTAGGAGCGTTTCCGTGCATTGTAGGCAGTTTTCGGTTTCACCACACACGAAGCCCCATTGTGTTCCATAATGCCCAACGCACGAACTATTTAATTCAATTTCGAAAACGTCTAACATCTATCTAATTCAACTATATTGGACATTGCTACAGTCTCACTTTATTGAAAGCAATCAAATAAATATTCATTTTTCCAAGATATATTTCTAAAATATTATTTTTAGTCTATTTAAATTTAATTTTATCTAGTCACAACAATGAAAAATAGTTGAATGTATTTTTATTTTAAACAAATATTTAATGAATTTATTCTATGGATTTCAGGAATTTTTAAACAATAAAATAATTATTTTTGCCGAAACAAATGTTTTACACTAAGGGAAATCGACCAAATAATATGTTTTGCTAAGATGATCTGCATTATCATAAGTATTTTTTTTCTTAAGACTACATTGCCATCATCTAACCATAAGAAAAACTGTTTTGCTAATGAGCTTTTGCAACCTTAAATCTTTGACTATTTATCCTAATAAACAGCACTTAAACTCAAATATTTTTTTTGCTCTTTTTTTAAGGATAACTAAGTGTTTTCTTATGGTAAATAAGTGCCTTTAGTTGAGATTGACTTTTTTAGTGGTTAAAAAAGCACATACCTACGGTTAGTAAGCTATCTGTTAACCATAAATCTGCGCTTGCTAATTCGACATTTTGTTTGTAGACGATGCACGCGTAGACGGTTTGACGCCATTAAGAATATTAGAGTTGATCTTTGTTGTTAGGAGGTAGGACTTGTTCTCTATAAAACGTTTACTGGAACCGTAACTACTTCGTGTATTTATAAAATAAAGTGTTATTCGGATACTCGCAATCCTATTATTTTTCCATAGTGAAAAGTTTTTGTGAAAATATATTACAAGTTGATATTAGAGATTGGAGCCTTAGAGACTACATATGTCCAAGTATTTGAAGGTATAATAATGACTATTTTAATTACATTTTAATATGATATTTGTCATTTTGTGTACCTAACACTACTTCTATATACTTACGCATAATAAATCAATGATTTTAAAATATGTATATCTATTATTTATTAGTCCTTTGGTTCCTTAAATGAATCATTTGGTTGTGTTTTTCACCATGCAGATATCCAATTTAAATTTATAAATCGTTGTTCAAATTTTCTGTTAGTAATATCGAAGAACGAAAACATTCGGTTCATTCTAAATACCATATAGGTAGATTTAAGATATAAAATTACAGGAAATACTGATGCGAATTATTTTTAACCTCGAAAATACGATTATTTAGTTTCATAAAATGATATTTGTATTTTCTTGGTTAAAAAAGCGCATCAGTATTGCCTGTAATTTTATATATTAAATCTATGATATTTAGAATGAACCAAGTGTTTTCGTTTTTCAATATTACTAACTGAAAAATGGTAACATCGATATACACCTATGTTGGTGACGAGGGATTGCTTTTAAAATTTCTTTGGGTCAAAACATTGTTAGAGAACGTGTTTTAATATTAAATATTAAGTTGTACATGTTGAGCTTCATTATCTTTTTCTAAAAAAAATATATTAAATAAAAATATCGAATTTCGAAATTCGCTTTCAAACTGAAAATATTTTAAATAATAAATAAATGTGTAACTTTGACAAAATGAAAATTTTGTTGTAATAATGTTTTCTACATTTAACAGTACAAATATATAAGTAAGTATTTTGTGGTATAATTTTTCTGTAGAGGCCATCGTTTTTGAAATAAAGGATATCAAAAAATATAGTTTTTTGGATTTTTGAAAATATGATAATTTACTCCAAGATATTTTAGTTACCGTGAAGATAAAATGAGTTAGTCAAATAGATACGGCCTAACATACTGATATTTAATACCAAATATAAATAATAACTAATAATTTTTAGTTTTAGAAAAAAAAAAGACAAATAATTTTCTACATCTTGTATCTCGAAAACAAAAACCCCAATAGAAAATTTATACACAAAATAACTTCATTTTGTTAACATCTAACAGTTGTTAAAGTTATTAGTAACAAAACTGGTAGATCGACGTATTCCTTTGAGGGTGTGTTAGTAGAGCTTATTTGTAATTGATTTAACCATTATATCCATTATGCAAAGCCCAATAGTATTTGAGATATGTATTCTAATGCAGATAGTTTTTTTTACAACAAGTATTAGCTCTTGTATTTTTATCTTATCAAAGAATTTCACAATTTTTGTTACATAATTTGTACTGTGTAAACTAATAAAATATCTCAAAAACTATCGAGTTTTGCATAATGGATATTATGTTAAATCAATTGCAAATAAGCTCGCTACTAATACGTCTTCAAAGGAATACATCGACTTCATATGTGCTCGCAGAATGCACAAATTCTTTCTATGGTAGCATTTTTTTTCTAATTACAGGAATAAAATTTTGCTAGATCCAGTATATATTTATACAACGTTTACAAGGTGAGATTACCAAGACAAAAAGGAGTATTTGCTGTCATTACTAGGTATTTATTATTTATCCAGTGTAAGCTGTATAGTTGTTACAAAGTCATCTATTAGCGACAGGAAAAACTTTTTTCTCGTTGCAAGTAGTAATGCTGTAAAAAATACGAGCTTATTAACTAACAAAAACCTATTAAGGTTAAAATAGGGATTTGACTCCTGATAGCAAAGTTATCAACTACAGCAATAAATAAATATTTAGAAAAACTTCTTTTAACGGTAAATAAGTGCGTTATAGCAAAATCGTTTTTGTTGTGATTACAAAGCAGTCTATTTGGAGCCTATTTAATGGAGATATTTTTTTGGGGATAGTCAATTTTTATTTATGGTTACTAGAAATTTCTTTCAGTGTAGAATGGTTTTGTATTAGTATTTTTACTCTAATTTTAGATGAATTATACGATCTGAATAAATTACACTAAATTCCAAAGTTATAGAATATTATCAACTTTTCCACACAACTGGAAGTATGTAAGTTTGCTCCCCATTTTAGGAACATAATATTTTTTATTGTAAATATTTGTGCTACGCTTGTGCTCTACTCTGCAAAAAATTTCTTGGTGGTGGCATTCTTCAAATATTATTTTTAAAAAATGCATAAAGAAGCTAACCTCACACTACCACCACCCCTCCCCCCACAATCAATATTTCTGAATAAAAGTTACACATATTTTGTACTATGTATGTGCTCTTTTGTGCAAAAAAATTTCGTTTATTCTAAGATCCTAATATTATTTAAAAAAATTTGTATCTAGTGGTCAACAAAAAAGGCAACTCAAGATGTCAACTCACAAGTACATTGTACGTTTGACATTTTGCCGTTGATTCTTCTTGTAAATGATGCCAAATCAAATGTTGGTAATGCCGTAAAGTGTAAGAATTGTGAAACAATTATCATTTGAATCGTGCAAAGTTATGTAGTTTTTTTTTTCAAACTTATTTGCAATATAAAAAACGTCGCCTTCTTTGATCTCTTTAACGCCGTCAAAGAAACCGACATTTTTTATATTGCAAAAAAGTTTGAAATAAACTTATACCAATATAAAATTCGTTAACACAACTGCTATAAACTGCTATCCATTCAAAAGTAGGTAATATAAATTATTTCAGAAAATCTAAAGTTATTTTACCATCCATAAAATTATTTAAGCATGTACAAGTTAAGATCTCTTATTTCATATAAACGTCATGTATTTATTTACCAGAAAACGGATGACATGTTTCTATTTAAAAAAGTGGTGAGAGAGACCTAACTAGTTGTCTTAAATATTACCAAAAAAATGTCGTATGCCTTTTCAACAAATGTGAGAGATTTAGATACTAGTTTCTAAGATGCATTACAGAGTACAGTTTGAGGGAGGAAAACCTCGAATCTGTATCATTCTTAGTATTAAAGTATTATCGAAATTTGCGCGCTATTTAAAATGTTATTAGCTCAATATATACCTTTATACACTGAAAACGTGTAACGCGTTAATTGGGTAACGTAAAAAATCAATAAAATTTTCACATGTCTAGTTAAAAGACTGGTCATAGGAAAAATCACTTGTCACCTTTAGAAACCAAACTTTAACGTTTTTTTTTGTTTGTGAAGCGGTCTCGATACACCCTGATGTGGTACCTATATTCCTAGTTCCTAGTTTTATTAACAGATACATATGTATTTATTAACTTTAATTACCACACTAATGGAAATCGACCAAATAAAATGTTTTGCTAAGATGATCTGCATTGTCATGTAAGCCCTCTGCCCACACAGAAGACAGCGAGAAGCTTCAAATGCCTGACGATTTTTGCCTTTATCTTATTCATATTTTATTCTTGCTTTTATATTCAGTCTAGATTATACATTCAAATTAGCAGTACATGTTGTACTCACTTTTATAATTTTAATAAAAGATCGTCTGTTCAATTTTGAAAATTGTTTTTAAAAACAAAACGGTTGTTATACGGAACGTAACTGGCGCAGTCGTACGGATTTCTAAAAAAGACATCTTTAAAGATAACTTTTGGAGTTTTAACTTCTTTATTAGAAAGAACTCGCAACGCTCCCTTGTGGAAAGTGATCCATCAATGATTAAGTGAAAAGACGAATTAAAAAGGATTAGCAGATCATAGACGTGAGAATTTTAATGTAAATCATTTGCTCTCCTTTTACTTCCATATATGTCAGACTCACAAGTATTTCGTGAAACATCAACTGACTCTATTGTAGATTTTAAACTAAAACTAGACGATTTGGCAAACAAAGTTTTAAATCTTTCTGCTTCAGAAGAACCAAAAAATTTATTGGCTGATGTGAAAATAATTAAAAATATATTTAGTAATAATAATTTATCAAATTCAGTAACAATGAGTACCAGACCAAAAACTGAGGTAAATCCATTAGAATTAGTATCTGAATTTGACGAGTCACCATGTTGTTTATGTCGGTTTATTTCTATGGCCACAGAAATTTTAAATACGTACTGGGATCCATTCCCATAGAATTGCAGTTGCCAACAAAATATGTATATTTTTAATAGCATTATTTCAAAACTAAGAGACCGTGCTGAAGAGGTTATCTCTATCAGTGGTGCTCGCACTTGGAAAGAAATAAAAAAAACACGCTTATTACCAATTTCGAAGATCAGCGTGATGAAAATAGTTTATTATTAGATCTAATTGGCCTAAGGCAAAAACCGAATGAGGACTGTGTGCAATTTTATTACCGTATAATTGCCACATTAAACACATTACTTAATTATGTTAATCTGCATGATGGTCGAAAAAGTAAATTAGTTATTTATAGTAATCAAGCTTTGAGAATATTATTTGTTGGTTTGCGAGAACCTCAACAGGCAATGATATGTTCAATGAAACCTACTAGCTTACTTGAGGCTTTAAAATATATGATCGAGGATAATAATATTCGTTATATCCCAACAGCAAAGTTTTTATCAAAAACCAATTGCACCTAAAGCATACCCAAGTCATAATATACAAAAACAAAATTTTCAGCCTTTTAATCAATGTGTGAAACCACAAATTGCTTCTCAAATGGGTTCACAAAATAACATACAAACTCAATCTCAATTTTCACAAGGGCCCGTTCAAAATCAACAAAGACAAAATTTTGTACCTCGTAGATTTCCTACTAATCAACAAGTTTTTGGGAAAACAGCCAACTAACGTGTGGAAACCAGGGCAAAATAAAAATGTCCAACAATATAAACCAACGCCCATGAGTACCACTACGCAGACTACATTTCCAGCCCGACAACAAAGTTACAGACCAAATTATAATCAACCCCAAAATTCTTCTAATGTAATCACAGAAGAATTATTTAATGTTGACCCAGACATAAATTATACAAATAAAACCAATAAGGATATATAACACGACGAACTGAATTACGAGTATAACTGCGGTTATCAAAACGATTTTTCAGAAAATTTCGAAGAGGACAATGACCTTAAACATTTTCAGTTCGACGCGAATTTAGACATAGAAACTTATGAGAACTCCACGATGTTTCGGACAAGAAGGAGTTACCCTATATTAAAATTAAAAATCCGCTCTTAAAATTACTTTTGGACACAGGCGCTACAAAATCTATTCTTAATCTTAATATAGCTAAAAATATTTCAAAGATATAATTGTAACAATTGCGCTAATATTCATTATTTTAGCGAATCTAATGAAACGGGCAATATAATGTTTCACTTATTTAGATTTCATGATTTTTTCGATGGTTTAATAGGTTTTGAGACTATAAAACTTCTAAGTGCTCAAATCGACATTGCTATTCTTGTCTGCGCACACGCAATTCAATCATGGAAATTAAATTTAGAAAAACACCTAACACACCTTCATGTTGTCATGAAATTAACGCCCATGAAATAGCAAGGATTAAAATCACTGTTAATGTCCCCAACGGTGATATTTTGATACCACCAAAAATTCTACAAAATTGCGAATTCAAAAAAACACTGACTGCCACTGTCAATAGTTACGCTTGGAGGGAAGTAGTCAATAAAACAAATAATGATGAGGTTATTGTAATCGATGAACCATTAAAAGTAGCATCTTTGGCAAAACCTATCGCTGATCGTTATGATATTTTTAATATCGATTTTAAACATGATCCTTCTAAACTACATGATATTGGAAAACTTATTAGAACAGGACAGGACACATGAACGAGGAAGAACACTTTCATATTACAAAACTTTGTAAAACTTATGATGACATATTTTTCTATGAAGGCGATAAATTAACATTCACGAACCAAATCAAACATCACATCAACACTTATGATGAAATACTCGTTCATACAAAAACATACCGGTATCCGTTTGTTCATAAGCAAGAGGTACAAACCCAAATAGATAATATGTTAGCTGACGGTATTATTAGGCCGAGCAATTCGTCGTGATCATCGCCGATTTGGATAGTTTCAAAAAAAGTAAACGCGTCCAACAAAAATAAGTCGCGTATTGTTGGTGTCTATCGGAAGATAAATGAGAAAACGATCGATGACCGCTATCCGTTACTGACATACTAGACAAACTAGGACGATGCCAATATTTTTCGGCCTTAGACCTAGCAAGCTGGTTTCACCAAATCGAGATGAACCCAGGCGACATACAAAAAACCGCGTTTAACGTTGAGAATGGTGATTATGAATATCTCGATATGCTTTAAAAATGCGCCGCCTAAGTCTCAACGCGTAATGGATAACATACTTAAAGGGTTACAGGGACAAATTTGTTTCGTCTACATGGACGATATTGTCATTTATCCACGTCACTACAAGAACATATGGTCAATTTATAAAAAGGTATTTCAGAGGCTTAGGGAAACAAATTTTAAGATACAATTAGACAAGTTAGAATTTTTTTAAAAAGGAGGTACAGTTTTTAAGTCACGTGATAACAAAAGAAGGGGTTAAACCGAATCCTGAGAAAATTAAAGCCATAATAAATTACCCCTATCCACAAACGACGAATGAAATCAAAGGATTTCTAGGTCTCTTAGGTTACTATCGCAAATTTATTAAGGATTTCACCAAATTAACGAAACCGCGCATAACATTGGTATTGAAAGCACAGAAACCGCGTATATTAATATTGGTAACGAAAGTATTGAGGCCTCGTATACTGACCCCGAAAATGAGAACGCGGAAATAGATCATACAAACTTTGAGGACCCTATTCAGCTTATCGAAATATCAGAAAAACCTTTAAATTATTTTCAGAATAAATAATTATCGAAACCGTTAATATATCGGCTGGCAAACCAACTGAGCAAAAGATATTTAATCAAACAAAAAAATCAGTTGGTTGTCAAATTTAACAAAAACCAAATCGAAAAGGAAACTATTGATCTTTCAAAATTGTAGAACCCTATAAAACATATGCTTTATTGATCAAAGATGAAAATATTATACCTACTGTTTGAAATAATATTGTACAATCACGAAGGTAAGAGGAACCATCGCGAAATAACCGAAACTGAATTACAGATTCGTAGAAAGTACTACTTGCCCAATTTAAAAATTGATGTTAGGGATTAATTTACGCTTGCAATATTTGCCAAACTGTTAAATATGAACCAAATCCCCAACACATTCAATTAAAATTAACGCCCACACCTACAAGACCTTTTGAGGTCGTTCACTTAGACACGACACAGATTAATAAGGGTTTTGATACTGTCAGCCACTCTAGATTATTAAAAAACTTGATTGTTTAGGTTTTCGTGGAAATGCATATGATTAAATAAAAAGTTATCTTACCAATAGAAACCAATATGTACAGATAGGTGAGGTACTAAGTCAACCCGAAATTATTGAGTATGGTGTGCCCCAAGGCACTATTTTGGGACCAATCTTGTTTAATTTATACTTATCTAAACGATCTATTGAAGATAACATCTAAAGGAAAAATTGTTAGTAATTTATACAGCAGAGACATGGATTAAATTAAAGCAAAATAGTAAAAAAAATGGTTCGATATTAATTTATTAACAATCAATTGCGTCAAAATCAAATACCTTTCCTTTTCATCGTAGAGACGAAATTTACCCAATTTTGGATCTTCATTACTAATAGAAATTGACACTACGAAAGTGGAAATTACAGAAGCCGATTATGTCAAATTTTTAGGTATAGTCATCAACAAACACTTAAGGTGGAATCTACAAATCAATCATATTCTCAAAAAAACTTAGAATATTGCTGCCTAAATTTAAATATTTAAAAAAATTCTCGATTTAAGTAATTTAAGTTCACTCTACTATGCTCTGGTATAGAGCCAGCTAAGCTATGGTATCGTCGGTTGGGGTGGTGTTAATAACATATATTTAAAAACTTTAGAGATTCTACAAAAACTGTTTTTAAAAATTATTTAGAGTAAATCTAGAATATATTCAACCGAGGACTTATACTCCGATTCAACTAAATTCGACCTAAGGCAACTTTACTGCCAAAGTATTCTAATTTACATTTTCAAAAAATAAATATGAACTAACTTTTAGACAACATGATGATGGTACGAGACATAAAAATAAGATTACAAGGAAAAAATGGTTAAAAAGACAATAGGCCAGAGAAATTATAGTTACCCTAGCACCAAGATTATTTGACATTCTCCTCTTAGAAATAAAAAATATAAAGACGCTTGTAAAATATAGAACAAAAATTAAATTATGGCTTCGCAAAGTACGGACCTGAAGTATCACAAAATGTAAGTGAAACTTCGCCTCGGTCGCTTCCAACAAAAACAACAATCATCTTTCTCGCTTTAATGCAAATGGTGTAAATGACGGAAGATGTCATGTGTTAGACATTTCCCACCCTCACGTCAAATCTTACCCCGCATGTCCCGTCACTAAAGTGATTTCTCCTACTATAGTATTAATGTCATCCCAGCGCTTGAACAGTCGACATGTCTCTCCTCTTAATATAGAATGTAATACTTACGGTATAGAACTTATTGGTACCAGTTACGTGATTGGAAAAACGTCTGTCTCAATCTAAAACAATGTATTAAAATTAGGAAAGAAAAATTATCGATAAGCCGAACGCCTATTCGAATTATTGGGATAGAAGGATGCCTCAAAATTATACTGAAGATGATCTCATCACCTATAAAGGTGTTCTTTTGCATACTAACGTCCATAAAAGGAAAGATAGTCGTGTTAATTCAAATAGGTCTTGAATATATAAGAATATTATGTCGAAATTATTCCCACCACAAAGAGAGAGGTCCGTTAATTATGGTGCGGGAGAAAGAAGATCTAATAGTATGAAGCATGAATCTGTTACCAGTATCACATCCGTTAGAGAAAATAAAACATTGAGTGAATCGACGATATTACAATAGAATGAAGAAACCAGCCCCATGAAATTATGGAAATAATAAGAGTAAAAATACTACAGGGAGAGGATGTACATCTTATTAATGTGCTTATTAAAATGAGTATAATTTATGGTTAGTTTCATGTTTGTTGTACTATATAACAGAGGATACTTGAGTTGACAATAATAAATAAATAAATGCTTTATAAAATATTTTAAATTTGTGTGTTTTAGTCCTAAACTCTTAAATGATACTAATGTTTTAGCTATTTTTTTATCAGTAAATAGGATAAATTTCGCCTCCTGTAACTATCTATGTACTGTTTTGTATTCTCCTCGTAAATTTTAATTTTTTATTAATCGTTTTGAGAATAGCTGATAGTCTCTTATGATTCTTTGTTATAACAACTCATATAAATTACATGAGAAAAATCCTTGTTGCAACTCAACGTTTACTTCATTAAGATTAACATGGCGACCCCCGAAAAAACGCATAAACGATGGTCGCGTGATTTATTCAAATCCTTACATAATTTGCTGCTGAGCTGGAATCACATCAGTTTTTTATATTTTCGCATCATAATATATTGTATCTGACAAAATACTCAAAACTTTACCGTTTTTGTGCATAAGCATTATTTTGATTTTGGTAAATTCTTATTATTCTTTTAATTACTACAAGCTTTACCTTTGGCACTCTGATGACATAGTTCAGATTCGATGCTACTTACCATAGAGGCGTTTATAAAAATAATGATGGAATTTACCAAAAATATGAAACACATATATTATGACACCATAACAGTATTACATAGGGGTTATTGCCGTAGGTATCTCCAATATACAATTTAAAAAACAGATTCTGTTTTAGTGAGTATTATTGTCATATAATTTATTATTACAAATTTTATAAATTTCATACAATTTTTCATAAAAGTACTCACAAATTGATAGGTATTGGTACCAACTGTGATGTTCTGTGTTGATGCATAATTAACAGTCACGTGACTTATTTGAAACTATAATGAATAGCTACAGTTGACTTTCATGAGTTGTATTTCAACTATTTCTTAGTAAGCATCAGCAGTTGAGAAGTAAAGTTTGTCATTATGTCTAGTGCAGCGATATTAAGTGTTACTACTATTATCTTGATGCTCTCAAAAGTGGATCCAGGAAACTGGTCCAATATTCACTTAGGCATTAAAGGGTGTTATAAAGCATGAAGATTTTTAAATTCTTTACTAAAATCCGCTAAAAGTTTAGGAGAAAAACAGTACTTAACTACCAGTATTGGTCAAATTAAAAGTTTTCGTGAGATATATAAGTCTCTACAAATTACTGAAGATAAAAAAAAGGAAACGGTAAGTTGTCGTGTAAAATGAAACAAAGTGGATTCGGCATTTAATGGGCGTATAAGGACCGTTGTTATTGCAAATTTGAAACATATAGATCCAATATTATTTTTAAAGGATTGATAGATGGATAAATAGATATATAGATTTATTAGCCATTAATTTATACAGATAGATGTAATGTGACAAGTCAGAGTAAATTTAAAAATATAATATAAAACGTAGTCATAAACATAACACAATAGTCATTACAATAAATAAATAAATAAATAAACAAATAGTTGACGATTTTATACAAATGCATACATTCAAAATGTATAAAAATAAATACTATGAAATAATGTAGTTCATATAATAACTTTAAAAATATAGAATTAAACATAGGTATAAACATAACATAGTAATATAGTCATTACGATTAATAAATACATAAGACAAATAAGTAACGATTGTATACAAATACATACATACACAATGTATAAAAAGTTATTATGATAATGATAGTCCTGGAGTGGGTTGGAACCTTTGATGTGAAGATAACACTGACGTAGTTTTCCACAAAACACCAGAACACTATATACTGCACTCGACGCGCTGTTTCGCCAACCAAGTTGGCATCATCTGGAGATGATTAAAACTGAGCAGTGCTAATAATCATATCCAGATGATGCCAACTTGGTTGGCGAAACGCGCGTCGAGTGCACTATATAGTGTTTTGGTGTTTTGTGGAAAACTACGTCAGTGTTATGATAATGATAGTTATTATGAAACAATATAGTCTGCATATAGCATAATCATTGAATGTATATTGACATAACATACCATAACATAAACACCACATACATATTATATGTACAGTATTGGACAAAGTTTACTTAGAGTGCCTGCTTTGCGTGTGTATGCATAAAAGATAAAAATAGCAAAGTCATGTATGCGACAGAAAAAGACTGTGTATCACTATTACCTTTTTCTGCGTTATTGTGTTTACGAAGTAACGGGGGTACTTCTTCCCCATCGTATCCTTTCCACATGTGATCCGGTACACCTCCAGTCCTCAGTCATCACATCTCTTTCACATCTGATCCCTTTCCTTTCTACACTAAGTTTATTGTAGATAGAACAAACAACAGTGTTGCCAGATGCCTGGTAATTCTACAATTAGGAATTTTAACTGGAAGTTGTTAATAGAGCCTCTAATAATGGCATAATCTACGATAAATTTTTGGGAACGTCACTTTTTTTATAAAATGATTTACATCTTGAGAAATAACTAAAATCGTTTCATTTAAAGGACATAATATGCAATTAATACTGTTACATTTTACTAACTGTGATGAACATTTGGCGACATCTAGTTAGTAGTAGGACGGCATACGAGATTTTGTTCATGCAGCTATTTATTTTATAATTATAAAATAAATGCTACACTGCACACAAAATGAGAGCCCTATCCCTCTTTCTGCAATGAGTGCAGACTGTACGCAGTGCTACATGTGGACGCATTTTTTTCAAAGGTTAACGTAATTTAATCAAAACCAAAAAGATCAAACCTATAACCAAAAATCAATTAATGACAAACAGTAAATGGTATTTTATTAAGTTCAGAATGCGTGAAAGAATTATAAAATTCCATAATATCATACAAAAATATAAACTGTTTTAATTTTGTTTATTTATTTTTTTATAATAAAGTTTTTGAATATTGACATATTATTTGAAGTATATGGTAATTTTTCCTAAAATCTGGTAATTTCATTGTGACTTTCTGATAATCACACTTTCACAATCTGGCAATGCTGCAATAAACAATTTTGTAATCACGTAGTCAACTGCTCTCATGTTGCTGTTGTCCCATTTCTTTTATTATTGCGTCAGCCGTTAGCGTGGTAAGTTAAACTAGCATTTCTCTTTAACTTGAAAATGTATGTTTATACAACTGAATAAAAAGTGCAAATGATCAAGTGGTATTATGGCGGTAATACTGCTGAGTGAGTTATCGGGTGATTCATTTTTACATTTGAAAACCGTCCTGCCCCGACGGTTCAATCTGTATTAAACATCATTCATAAGTTTGAGTCTGTGGGATTTGCGACAAATTGCAGAAAATGTAGTCCTTTAAATGACGAAGATGGGCCTACAGTTTACTTAACGGAAGATTGGGAAAGGCGGGAAACTAATATCTGTAGTTTCACTGAGGTAAATGCATCTTGTTCTAGTAGACAAATTTCGCAAGAAGTTGGTGTACAAGAGCGAACAGTGCGGAATATTCTGAAAAGAAATCAGCACCACTGCTACAAAATTATGACTACCCAAGACATTTTTCCTGAAGACCGTACGAAACAAATGGATTTTTGTGAAACCATGATGGAAAAGGCTAATCAAAACGAAAATTTCGTCAAGAATATTTTATTCACTAATGAAACATCTTTTTCCATACATGGCCGGCATAATCCTTCTGTAGTTCGATATTGGTCCAGGGAAAATAAACATTTGAATGTGCCATTACGTACTCAATATCCACAAAAAGTAAATGTTTGGGCCGGCATTTTAGGTGATCATGTCATTGGTCCTATTTTCATTGACGGTAACTTAAATGCCGACAAATATTTAAACATTTTGCAGAATCAGATTATTCCGGCTGTTCAAGCTCTTGACATCAACTTCGGGAAGATTTGGTATCAGCAAGATGGCTGTTCTGCTCATAATGCAAGAAGGGTGCAAGAGTTTTTAGACAACACTTTTCCCGATCTTCTTATAAGTGGAAATGGCACAATAAAATGGCCACCAAGATCCCCCCGACTTTTGTGGGGATATGCAACATCGCAAATTTATAAACATGAACACGAGCGATCACGTGACTTGCAAGAGTCACGTGCTAAAATGTTGTCACCCTACAGAGTGTGACTTCTGACATGCTTTTAAATGTTGGGAACGAATTTTATCACCGATTATGGTATTGCCAGGCGCAACAGGGTGACATTTTTGAGCCCCTTATAAAATAACACTTAGAAAAAATTGTTTTGTTTCATTTTTAATACGTTTTTTAAAATCTACATATTTCATTTTAGAATTTTTTATTTAATATTCGCTAGAATACTTGTTAATTTATTTTTATTTAATAACACAATGTCAGTTTACTTTCACGCCAAATGGCCAAAAATTATTCAAAGAATTGCCCCTGAGTTTTTTTGATGCATTTTAAAAACAATTATGCATCAAATAACTAGAAATTCTCGAAATAAATGGGGGATACGTAGTTATTTACAGAAATAACAACTACACCCCACAACATTTGGAAATTTACTAACCAAAACATTACCAACAGAATTATCGCAGTACTTGCCCCACTACTAATTACACATACCAATGGTCGTGCTCGCAACTTCGTGATTTTTGGGGGCTTTAGGAAAATTTACCCCGAGTGGCCAATTCACTATCTCTGTCTTTGTTTTTCTTATTAGTTTTAAATAAAGAGAATATTTGCAAATCGCTAGAATTTTCCTAAACACCTAATATCTGTACAATAATCTGTGTGTGGAAAAAAGGGATGTGATAGGGCGTGCCCTCTTTACTTCACAAAGACAACATGCAATAAGGCAACATTGATACATAATTATCTTTCTCTCCCATGCATGACTGCTATTTTTATCCTTTATGCACACACACAAACAGACACTCAAATTAAACTTTTTCCAATAGTGTATATTATAAAAAATAATATTCACAAGATTTATTATGAGAAATAATTTTAATTTTTTTTTAAATTCATTCTATGTATTTGAGATGTCCTGGCATCATATTGAAATACTTACATCGAGCATATAATGGTGATTTTTGATACTTAGAATAAATACATTTTTTTCAAACAAAATTCATCTTTGTTTCTGGTAGAATATTGGTGAAAATGACTATTTTTTATCAGATCGTCTTTTTTAGAATATATATAGCACAATAACAAATAAATATATAGATGAGAAAGTCAGAATTCCCTTTATTTTTAAATATATCTCTGCAAGATTGTCTATTGTCTAAATTAAAAATTTGAAATGCATTGAAAAGACGAATCTATTAAGATGAATACAGTGTTTTTCGGTGAATTTGTTATTAAAAAAGATGATAATAAAATGTATGAGTATAAATATATAACACCAATAATATACCCATTTATAAAGATGCCGATATAGGTGAATGGTTTATAAAAAACGTGCAGCACCCAATTCTAACGGACCTAGAAGAGTTTCAGGAAAAGGATGGCGGGTGGGCATTATCAAAAATTATTAACCTATCTGTCCATATAAACAAATTTACTCCGCAACTTGGATCATCGTATATAGAATTACCTAAAGAGGTTCAACTAAATAAAGCAATATCTCCATTAATGTATATACATACTAAAACAAATGAAGAAACAGTTCAAGGTCTTTAACAAAAGAGAAGAGAGATAAACATGTTAATTTATTAATAGTTCAGAATGTCTATCATGAAGAAGATGATAGCGAAGTAATGAGGAAATGGATCCAATAAAATATCATTTTGTGTGGATTAAGAACTTGTCGCCTCTTTTATCAAGTCAGTTGTGTAAGCGCAATGGTATGAAATATTTTTTGTGATCGATGTCTACATTACTCTCATACTGAAATAGCACTCGAACAACACACAGTAGACTGTAAAACCTTGAATGAGTGGAAAATCAGGCTACCTAATGAAGACCCGAAGATTTTAAGGTTTAAGAATTACAAACAGATTATGCTGATTTAGAATGTATACTAAAACCAGTTACTAATGAAAATAAAAAATCAAGAGAAGAAAAATATTAAAAACATGTTCGTTATAGTATCGGATATTATGTGAAATGTTCATATGATAACTCTTTATCAATCTACAAGTCATATAGCGGTGAACAATGTTTTGTTCGATAAATAAAAATATAATATTATAAATTAAATTTATATTAATATCAATCTACAACCCGATAAACTCAATCAATTATCCGAAGATTTAGAAACTGCATTTCTATGCCCTCGTACCTATGGAGAAATTAACGCCTACTCAAAATTATATGTTTAGTGAAGCCACTCATTATCATATTTGCGAAACGTCCTTTAAACTCGATGACAAGAGAGTACGCATTGTCATTTTACTAGTAAATATCGTGGTCCTGCACATGAAGACTGTAATTTAAATTTTCACGGTAGTAGCGTAGTACCGGTATCTTTCTATAATTTAAGCAATTATGATGCAATTTTTTATTATTGAAAAAAAGAGCCATGACTCTCGAAGGGCGAACGGAGTTACTAGCGATAAACAAGGAGCGATATGTATTGTTTATTAAGTACTTACCGGAGAGACTTATTAAATTTAGATTTATAGATTCTTTTAGATTTATGTCTTCTTCATTAGACAGATTAACATCATATTTAGAAAATCATTCTACATTAACACAGGAATTTAATAAGTTGTCATTGAGCAATGTAAATTATTAACACGAAAGGGTGTCTTCCCATACGATTTTATAGATTCTTTTGATAAATTATCTGGAATTAATTGTGAAATCTGATTTTATAATGAGGTAAAAGATAAAAATATTAGTGATGATGAGTATACACATGCGCAGAATGTTTGAAAGATGTTTAAATGTAAAAATTTAGGGGAGTATAGTGATTTGTACTAAAAACCGATATTTTATTACTAACAGAAATTTGTTTACAATTTGGACAAAGTTATCAGGAAATATATCATCTTGATCCAGCAAACTTCTATGCGTTACCGGGGTATACATGAGAATGTATGCTTAAATATACTAAAGTCGAATTTGAACTTCTAATTGATGTTAATATGGCTATGTTTATAGAACGAGGTATTCACGAGGGTTTAAGCCCATGCTCGAAACGGTATGTTAAAGCTAACAATAAATATATGGGGGAAGCTTATGACCCGTCAAATCCTGGTACATACTTAATGTATTATGATATAAACAATCAATATGGTTCGTCAATGGGACAAATGCTCCCCTATGGAGGTTTCGAATGGGTCGAAAATATCTAAAATTTTAATGTAGCATTAATTTCGAATGAATCATCGGTGGCTTATATTCTCGAAGTAGATCTAGAGTATCCGGAAGCTTTACACGATCACCATAAAGATCTACCTTTGTGACTGGATCATATCGCGCCGCCTCAATCAAGAGAAGTAAAGTTAATTGCAACACTAAGTAATAAGACTGCCCTGAGGATGGTAATAAAATTTACCGAAGCATCGGCAAGTTGATGAAATAATTTCTTCTCAAAACAAGGACCCTTACCCAACAAAATGTTTTTCATCTATTCTTAATATTCGCAGAATGACTACCTGAGTTGCGGTATCTGACATTAATATAACAAAATTATGTAATATTAGAGACATCTACAATGCGATAAAACTAATGGCTAAAACATTTTAATTATCCCCGTGCAATATTAACAAAAAATTTTGTATGTTACATAACATCGAAACTTCTTTCCGACCTAGTTAACATTTCCTGATCATCACAACTTTCCCAAATCACTGCGATTTAACAATTAACGTTGTACTGTCGTCACTTTCTATTTTCATGTATAATCGTTCTGAACTATAATCGTTCTTGTTTACGTAGTGTGAAAATTACCCGTAGCATTGTTATTGTTATTATACCGATTTAAAGTCTATAAAAAATCGACAGCTTTATAAAATTCAGATCGTATCAGCCATTTTTTAACTCCATTTGAATGTAAGGGATAGAATTTAAAACAATAGAATTATTGGTTATTACACGGAAATAAGGCGCTACGTGATTCCAAATCAACAAAGATAAATAGTACGGGTAATGTTCCTTCTTATTTGTGTATACAAATTTTCAACTCTTATATTTAAATATCATCATTGACAGAATAATATATTTGTATATTTGTATATGATAAAAATATATTACTATAGGTATAAAATCGATTCAATCACTGTAGTCCTAACGGTAGATTAGATAAAAAATTCCCTCTTTAGGTTACGGTATCCAACTTAAATCCATAAATCGCTGTTAACATTTTTCTGTAAGTAATAGCTATAAAGCTGGCACGTTTGAATGCAGTCTACCGGATTGGCGATAGATTTGCGGACATACGGCATGCGCCGAGAACTAGGCACATCAACAGGTTTTTCAACGACCAGTCAAACACAGACGCTATTGAGATACGTACATGCAGATATAGATTATAATATTTTCTCAAACGTACACAATGTCAAAAGTGAGACGTACTTTATCCTCCACTTCCCAAATATACAAATTTATCTCCCAATTTCCAGACCTAAAATATACTGGATCGGTTATATACTGCCGTATTTATGAATAACACTTGATAGGCTGGACAGCACATAACCGTAGACAACATGTTCCAAGTGCAAGCCATAAACAAAATCGCACCCAAAAATATCCGTACTGGAAATTTATCTATGACTTAATTTTCATGTTAGCGCGGGTGGAATATCTCAGCGGGTTAACAGATGATCTGGCGACTCAGACATTAACGGATGACCCTGATGTTCTTGTTGACGAAAAATTTAAAGACGTTTTAATTAAAAATCCGGACATTGGCAAGTTGCGAAATATAAAACGTGCTTAAGTGATGGACGTGAAAGTTATTTTTTTTCTCTCCAGGTCCGCCTGCCTGATACAGTCACGGTGACCATTGCAGCCGAGGCAGCTTATTGTGTCCTTCCCTGGTTATCTATACTCTTCCGGTGATTCCTGTGTTGCTGACTGGTACAAGTTAGATATAGAGCGTTCATTTTCAAAATACGCTTTAATATTTATATCCCGGCGTAGAAGTTTAGCAGAGGATACTATGAAAGATATATTAATGATACAAGTGTACGCTGACAACAATAAACAACTATTAATGAAATAGTAGAGTAAATTTTTGTTAAGTTACACCTTGCCTCTCACCGACTCCAGTCAATTTCCTAAAACCAACCGAAGTAATTACAAAAACTAATGATTCATTCTAAATATCACATAGATTTAATATAGCGAGAGTTGTTTCAAGTCGAACAGGTGTTAAAAGGAAAGCAAATAATGATGTATGGAATATGCCCTCTCCACCTGTAGTGAAAACCGTCATTTATACTCCACATAAGAAATCTACATATACTGTAAAACAGACGAGTGATGGCGAGTGGTCGCGCAGTTACCGTTACGCCCTACTCAAAAATAATAGGTGCGACAAACTGAAGAAGAATATCAGTGCCGTGTAAATTATAACAAATTAATGTGAATGCAAACAAAATACTTACATAAAGAAACACTAGTTGTTATTCAATCACATATGTAAACAGCGGTTAATACGAGTAATTATTTGATATTTACATATAAAAACAACAACATAAGATAATATAACAAATAACCACAAAACCAGAGTTAATATGTAACGCCTCTGAATAACACATTTGTTATTCTACTCTAGCCGAGGAGTGGGGTAACGTTAAAATTTGGCCAACAGCGCATAACCGCAGCCCGCCATCGCTTATTTGTTTTGCTGTACATCATTTGTCATCTTTTAACGCCTCTCCGAGTTGATTCAACGCTTGCTGTATATAATATAACAGGCTATCATACCAAAATATAATATATAGAATAAGCTTGGTATATGCACAAGGCGAAATCACATGAATGCTGCCATTTTGAGTAATGCAGGGTGGGGCAATAGTGCGTCGGCCCTCGTTATCTCGAGTTCTACGATAGCTAGAAATTTTTTAAAAAATTGCAAGTAAACTAGATAAAAAAGTCTATAACTGGAAGTTATTTTCGAACATACAGGGCCAGCCAAGACGAAATTACAGGACCAAGTGCCTTTTTTTTTAAATGGAATGCTATGTATATCAGTACATTTTTTGAAGCCTCTTTCTAGGCTCTATTCATTCCCGTATTATTATTGGCTATCTCCCAACCACTTTGATGTAATGAATTTTTTTGTTGAAATAATGCCATCTGCAGATGGATATTAAAAAAATCACCACAGTCACAATTATGGGTTTTAAGAAAAACTTATGTGCATACCAGTTACGAGGCATCTAATTAATGTTTTTGAATCATTTTCATTTCCTAAAAATGTACAGGGTGGCCAAAAATTAGTATTCAATTAAGAACTTTTTAAATTGAATTTTCTCAATTTTTTTAAATGAAACACCCTGTATATTTTTCAACGATGTGATGTAGAAATGAAAAACGAACATTTTTTGTAAGTCTTCCCTATGGCTAATTACAACCATTTTCGTTTTATAAATAAATAAGTGTCAAATTCAAGAATAAACTTAAAAAAAAGAGGTTCCCTCAAATAATTCATTGGAAAAATTTATAATAGGTGTTCGACGTGTTGCCCATTTTGATTGACACACATTTTTTAAAAATTTCTAGCTATCGTAGAACTCAAGATATCGAGGACCGACGCACTATTGCCCCACCCTGTATAATAAGCAGTAAATTCAAGTAAAGCAAATTGTAAACAATGTTTGCATTTTGTCTGCTGTGTATCTAAAATTACGATAGATTAGAGATTATGATTTAAATTATTTATTTTTATAGTTTACAGCGTTTTTAATGAATTTAATTTTTGGAAAAAAAAATGTTTTTGACGAGTTTTGTATTAAACAATGCAAAAGATTTGGACATTCTGGAATAATTTCTGTTCTTACTATAAAATTATTAAATACATTTTCTATGTACTTCATACCGATATGTAAAAATGGTAAAAATTAATGAATTGAAACATGCAGTTCTTTCAAGTAAATTTACATAGTTTTACAGGGTGAAAAAAATATCTAGGTATTTTTCTTTCTATTTACAATTTATCTATTTCCACAAATGTTTAATTTATATTATTTGCAAGTATAAGGATGATGAATAATTTAAAAACATAATGTATCATAATTACATTTGCTAAAAAAGAATTAATATACTTTTATACCGTTTATCGATAAGAATAAAAAAGTAGAAGGCAGTTGTGCTTCATGTTTAACATTCTGGTAGGTAAGTACAGATATAAAAATTTTGCAAATCAATCTTGTTGTATATTTAACTGTATAAGGTCCACTAGGCCATCATACATAGGAAAAACCCCCAGATAAATTTATAAAACAAAGCCGTTAATCCTTCGTTTTCATGATGAATAACAGTAAGTATTAAAACAGTAATTCAGTGAGGCCCACTTCTATTAGTTACTTATTGGTATCCATTACTTTATAACTAACGAATAGATAATCAATTATCGAAGCGTTTTTACTTGCCATTTACTCCCCAAGAAATATTACTGTCAAAGATGTTTTTATCAGGCTTGCACATTATTCGTATCAATTTTGCATGAGAAATTCCATGACTGCTCTTGTATTACATGTGAATGGTAACATTAATGAAAAACATTTTGTTAGTTTTTCGTTTCTTATTTTATTTTTAATAACAAAACAAAAAAGTGTTATTCATGTTTTTATTATTGCAAATATCAACAACTATCAATGAAATAGATTCCACACTAAAAAACACCACACTATATTAGAGGAACCTATTTATACCTAAATTATTGCAACTGTTATCACATAATCAACTAATCGGTATGGCTCTCACTATTTGTGATAGGCCTTTTTTGTCACTGTCATGTTATTGTAACCTATTATTTGCTGTTACAAATTCATCTTGTTAATATCTATTTTATGGTTGCTTTCAAACATGTACTGGGCAACTCCTAATTTATCTATTATTCTATATTTGACAAACAATGGAATAAAGATTGTTTCGTTTGTCCAACATACTTTTGATTATACTCAATACAGCTAATTCTGTAAATCTCCAATATTGCATTTTCCAATTCTTCTTTGGAGAAGTTGATATTTATTTATCATGCAAATATAAATATCTTTATTTCCATAAAACCTCTAAAAAACAATATACAGCCAAAATGAACCCAAAATATCATTACATAAGTACGTTAATTTACTGTCAGTTATATAACAAAAAAAAAACATTTACTACTCTACGACTCTAACTTGGCACTTGGTGCCATCGAGAGAGAAGAAATATCGACAGTGTGGGGCAGAGACAAACAAACCATTTTACAGTGAAAGGGCAGGGTTTATTTATTTATTTATACACCATGTTTAGATCACTGCACATGCAAACTCAAGTGACAAGCTACAATCGTAGACTACTAGTAACTCGTGTTCAAGCAGTAAGGACACTGGTGAGATTTGAAATTGCCTCTCACCCCGAAGTCACAGGCTCAATCCCCGATCAAGGAGATTCTTTTAACACAGAAATTAATTCTAGCATAGTTGGATTTTGCGTATGTCTGTTGTCTGTATATCTGCAGTCCTCTTCCACAATCTCACATTTTATTTTTCTATACGCAATTGCATATACACTAATATAAGTAATAACATTTTCAATGTACATATCTAGATTTAACTGAACATCTAAAACATCATAATCAAGGTCTCTTAATATAACTCCTAGATCTATGTTATATTTTTATTTTATGTCTTCTCTCGATGGATGGGGGGATTTTTTACGGTAGATATATCCAAGATACGATTACTACCGTCACCTGAAATGCTTGCATGTAAAAGGAATTTCTTGTTGGAATGATAAAAATGTAGACATGTTTGATTATTATTCCATTCATACGAAGATCTAAAAAATGGACAATAATTAAATTATATATAGGGCAATCAGATTTGTAAGTCAAACAAAAAAAAGTATAATAATAGAAAATGAACTTTTTAAAAGTGAATAATCACGTTAAAAATCAATGTTTAAGAATTTATAACTAAATGCGACATTTGGATCTAATGAAGTGAGATGTGAAAGCAAAATAATAATTAACAGATTATAATAAACATAAATTGTCATAATAAAAAAACAATTTCGATATTATTCATTATTGTCTAAAAGTTAAATAAAATTAAAGTTGCTTTTGACTCGTTATCAACACTAAACACTACTTATGA
>JANEYF010004709.1:0-85782 GCA_029963845.1 Rhamnusium bicolor
AGTAAAAAATAGAGTTCTAAGCATTATAAAATTAATAACACATCTAATATTTTATTGGTGATGAAATAATATTCTTGCATAACTGTTCTCAATGTAGTTATTTTCATTCCAGATTCTTGATAGTTTTCGTGGCAGATCCTAACTTTCTTCTGGGCTTCAGTTTAATTTTCCGTAATTCGAGTATATTTCTTTTTTAATCTTACCAGGTGAAACACTGAAGTAATTTATTTAATGAACATTCTATAGAGGTACTTATTTATACAAAAACTTACCCATAATTATGAATAGTTTGAATAAACTTAACTCTCCTACATTTAGTGCTACTGTCAGTCTTGCCACCAATTAATTTTTTAAGTGTCATCATGAAGACGTCTGTGTAGTGTGGAACTAAAAGAGGACGATTGTGTTGTTGGTGAAATGTCATTACAACGCAAAATAATTAATATTTTAAAATTGAAAGATATTTTCGCAACAAAAAATAATTCATCAGATTCGTTACATTGTCGTTGTTAAATACACATCGTGTCTAGACATTTTTAATAAATTACGTAAGTTATCTTGCACGAAAAAATTAACAAGGGTCTCCATCTAGCGTCAAATTTTAATCGATCCTGCTCTTAATAAATAATGTTTCATATTATCATAATTTATTACAAGTATTTATATGTAAGTTAATCATTCTGAAACAAAACGAAAAGTGAATAAATTATCATTCTGTAAAAAACATTCTGAGAATTATTATACAAATATGTAACTCATTTCCTTAATTCACCACACTTATTTGGTATTTGCTTTTATACTATTATTAGCATATTTATTGTAAATTAATATGGTTGCTGCATACCAATAAGAGATCGACGAATATTGTAACGAAATTGCAAGCCATTTCATTCGAATTTGTTGTTGTCCACGATGAATTAAGTATCTGTTAGTCTAGTCCAGATGGCGCCACTGATTTCCACTGGAACAGTTGGTTTTGCAAATTTTGCACTAAATATCTATCTATCTTTATTGCTCACACTCTACTCCCAAATATTTGTCTCTTTCCAAACTATAACCGAGTTTAGGTGGGAGAACAGAACGGGGCTACTTCCTTCTTACTAATGTAGCGTTCCTGAAGACAACATCTCTAGTTCAACGGTCTGGTAAAATCTATATGTTTTCTGGGGTATCGTGTAATTTTATGATCATCATTATTTAAAAAGTTGCTATATTGAGTTAACGTACATTTGAGGTAATTTTCATAATAATATCGTACCGTATTTATCTTAATTTACGCCTTAGGCGAATTTGCTGGTGATCAGTTCACCTTGGTTGTTCTTTGGAACAGCTATCATTAATATTGATTAGTATCGATTTATCATGCCTTGTGGGCAATTTATCTAATATCCCTCTGATATTGTAATAATTTCGTGTGTTAATTTAAACTAACTTTCGGTTATTGTAAATTTTAGATTTACCCGGCAACGGATGTAGCCACTTTGTATCATAGTTAGTTGTTTCTGTCTTTGTCTCTTGATGTTTAGGTCGCTTGGCTACGTTGATAGCTCAGAAAAGTGGTGACTGTTGACATTTGGAGATTGGTACACCTTTTGGACTAAACCTACTTGTTTATAACCTTTGTGAAAATTATGTAATGTTTATGTATTGGACTAGTATTTTTTCTATTTAACGTAACTTTTATTGATACCTAAATCAGTTGAAGTCTTCTTCCTAAAATATTGTGGGATACCGATCCTAGTTTGTTTAGTTTGAAATTTACTTGAAATTTGTGTTAACTCTCATATTTTGTCTACATAGCTGGACAATTCAAACGCCACAGCTTTTTATTTTGTTTTGCCTATAATACTGATCTCTTAAAACTCGCCCCTTTTATGTTAATACCTGAACCAAGAGAAGAGGATAACTGGTGGATCAAACGATACATTATATACTGGGTGGAGCAGGAAAATGATATTTTATACAACTGGCATTTCGTCTTAGGGGTAACTGCAGTACTTCACAGTGGTGATTCAAACTGATACCGAACCCATTAAGAGCTTAACCATTGGTGGATTCTTCGCTAGACTAACTCATTTGAAGTTACGTAAGATCTTCGTCCCCAGTAAACGTGTATATTTGGTCAGAAGAAATTTGTAACAGATCCAGTAATTTTTTTCTGTTTCAGTAACGTCATATCATTTTTATTGTGTGGTTAGTTTTTTGGTCTTCAACCATACCTAGATTTTTGACTAAAGAGGCCATCTGAGCCAATGTAATAGTGCACAAACACCAATCTTTATTATATTTTTTATTGACTATTATCTTTTCATTCGACTTCCTTCCCAACAGAATTCAAGTTTTAACTCTATCGTTGCCTTTTAAAGTAAACTTTTTAATTATTTGGTACTTGCAAAATTCCTGACGCCCAGCCTAGATTTTGGTGAGAACTCAAAAGCTAAGCCCTTATTCACGACCTGCTAACTGAGCTACCGGTCAATATGTACAACCCCCAGCTAATTGTGTTATGCCAACAATTGGACGGGGGTGTTGCAATATAAGAAAAACGCACTTTGGTAATAATTTTCGCTAGTTATTAATTTTCTAATTTACATACGTTCAGCTCACTCATATAATAATTATATGGAAAATATAAACTTTAAAATAATTATTACTTATTACTTACTTTCAAGTGCCATGTACTTGCTTTAAAGTATGTATTGGACAACCTTATGACGTCGATATTGAAGCGCTAGACTTGCCAGCACATAATCCTGACATAAATCCTATAGAATACGTTGGTAAGACGGATCAGGCAACGTGGTGGGCAGTTGTTGATACTGCAACAACTTGGATGCACTACGAAAGAGTAGGATAGAATTCATCATAAGGTCATCCAAAACGAAGTTGGGAAACATGTAGCAGAGAATTGAGAGTGTAATCAGAGTTAGGGAAGTAATACTCGTTATTAAATAAAGAAATTTCATTTTATAATCAATTGCTATTCCTTGTGCATATAATGTACCCAAATTCTCGTCGGGATACCATTTATCCTAAAAATTGAAGTGATCCTTCTAAAATAACTATGTTTATAAGCAAAAAGGTTTAGAAATGTTACCAAGAAACAATTTTATACGTTTTATTTACACAGAAAAATGTTCATTAAAAATATACCAATTTTTCTTGCTGTCTCACTTTCTGCACCAGTTTTCCTCGATGATTTCCTTAATTTAAACCTAAATAGATTTTTAACCTCTACGAATTGACAACATTTTCCATTTCCAAATGTAAAACTGAAATAAACAAATCAAAATATTCGATAATGGCGGTCATTTTTCAAAATGGTGGCCGTAACAGAGCCTTTATTTTTTAGTACTTTCGATATATTTCAGAAGACCATCTAACAAGATAAATTTTTTCTGCTAATCAGTTGTAGGACAACTTTATAAGTGTTAATACATTCATATATTTTGAAATCCTGCCAGTTGACCGTGTAATTAATATACCTAATTCATAGTTAGATTATCCTATTAATAACCCCTAATTTGTAAATACCAACAGATAATTACTAATTAACATGCTCATTGTATAGTTGCATTATCTTTTCGTATGAATTAGATGAACAACAATAAGATTAGTTTCATTGTAAAACTCTTTGATAACAGTCCGAAGTCCGAAACGCGTATCAGACAGAGCTTTTCGCCGAATAAATTAAATTAAACAACAGACGGCTGCTTTTATTTATTTCATAAAGTTTTAGTTTGCGCCATATTTCACCAACAGAGAATCGCATATTTTATTGAGTGTATTTAAATTCAGAGCTTTCAATATTTAAACTTAAGTAACTTTCAAAAGCTTTTCGACTACCCAGGACTACTTGCCATTAATGTTTTATTGTTTTTTGATTTATAAGAAAGTCAGTAAAAGCTGAAAAAATAAATTAAGGCAACTGAGACCTGTGCCTAATCTAACTAAATATTTATAAATAAAGAAAGCAAAGAACCCATTCCGCAGACATTAAACTTACATTATAAACTAATACTAAACTTGTTTAAAAAAATTGTGAATGAAATACCATTCCCTTCTATTAGTAAATTAGAATAAGCAGATATACACAAAGGGCCCTTAAAAAAATATCTCAATACAATTTCAATAAAATTTACGTATATGGTTCGGAAATTAATTAGAAGTTCTTGGTTTTTAAGAGGAACTTATCAGATTTCAGTTCAGTGCATTCAAAAGGGTCAAAGGCTACCGGTACGCAGCATAGGGTCAACCCTTTTTAAATCGGATCCTTTGTAAATCTCTTATTAGTTTTTGTCGGCAAATTTCATAAAAGATTTGCACAATAAGCTGGTATTGAATTATATAATGACGACCACTTTTGCTTTCATACTTTGGTTTGCTAAATAAAGAAACTTTTTTTAATTTACAGGGTTCATCTAACATCCTCCTTCCCTTACGATATATGGGCTAGAAATTTAATACTTTATATAAATCATATAAAACGTTTCATGAAATTTCCTCAATTTTTTATGTGAAATAATTTAAATCTGAATGTTAACAGTAGGTTAGATCGAAAATATGAATATCTAAATATTGTTTTCTAGTGGTGCGGGACTGTTGCTCTGTTGTGTTAAGTCTCTCCTCGTAAAATTGTATGCTTACGTTTTATTCTGCCACAGGGAATATGAAAAAAAATTGTTGAAAATCAACGTATATTCAGTTTATTATTTATAAATTATGGATAAAACATTGGTTATGTGTAATTATCAAACTAAAATAAAAATATGTGAGAAAATGAAACAAAGAAAACTAAAACAACGATATTGTAAAAACAAAACAATAAAATGCTAATTTGAGCGATGTTCCATGTTCATGTTGAACGATGGCATTGCTTTCCTTGGTTTTGTTTTGGCCTGAATGAACCCATCCACCCAGTTAAACCACATACTGCATTACATGCTTCTAGTACAATTTTGACACACATTTCAATTACTTAGGTGTGGCATGGGAGGCAATAATACTAACAATAAAGCAATCGTCTCTACGTCTTTGCCTAATTGAGATTAGGAGAATTTCGTCACTTATACCTTGTAGAAAAATTAAATACTGGCAAGTGTCTAACAATGTTTTTGCTCTTACAGCCTCGTCTTGCATCAGTAATTCTTTTTATGGCTAACTCATTTATAAATTGTCGGTCATCGTATAATATGGCTAATATAATGTTTTCTTGGTATCCGAGAAAACCATTTATATAATCGGTTAAACAATATCTTTTAACTTTTCCCCAAAATATCGCGATAAAACTATTACTTCACACAACTGCAAAAACGATGGTTTTTAATTGAAAACCACATCGGCGCATAAACACTTATAATGAATGTAGCAAATGTTACTAAGTTTGGTGAAGGATGTAAAGAAGAAATATATAGGCCCAAGATTCTATTCGCAGTAGTGAGCCATCTTGAATTAGGAGAACAGACAACAGTATCAATTATTGCATGACTGATATCTAACATAAATTCTTTATTCATACTTAAATCTGTCTTTGAAGCTGCCAGCAAATTGCAGTTAACCTTCTCAACTCACACCTCAAAAGATCTTTCCTAATAGGCCTTGTAAATGCTCGAGGACTACTTGCTGTTCCATCTAGATAGTGAACAGATATCGCAGGGGAAGTTCGTTATCGAACAACTGGCAAATAAACTACAGAACTGGTCTCTTGAGATATAATTCTATAAGCCTTATCGAACAAGCTTTGTATACAATATGGGTACTATGTGACAAATATATTCTGAACCAGATTCCTTTACCAAGGAAATATGTTCTTCCACAATTATTTTGCGACAGTAAAGTTTTGTCTCTCCGACCATCAAACTATAAACCAATATAAATTTTTGCTGTACTACTTACATGACTTCCTTTCTTCGTACGAACCCATGGAATCATATTTCTGGCTACCATTTTAAGCAATCTTCTTCCTTTATTAGTAGACCTATATCCTGCAACGTAACAGAAACAATTGCAGCCCCTGCCCTCTCTGAAATTCCATATCTGTCAAGAGGTCTGACAAACAACAGAAAATTGTCTTGGAACTATTTTTCTTTCAAAATTAACATAAGGTTGTTCAATTTGGAAAATACCTGAAACAGAAAATTTGACACTCTACTCGTACTAGATTCAACTTCGGAGTGAAGATGTAGAGAGATTTCTGCGAGTATTTTCTTTTTGTATTCTTGTTGCTGATATTTTCATTTAATTAAAAAGTTGAGCCTGCTTGTTGGTAGCGGTTGGATCTAATTTACTGATCACCATTTTTTATATAGAATATCAAGTGGTATCTTTTGATTTCTGTCACAATTATATTGATTAAAGGTCCGATTATTGCATGTTGCAATATCGAAAAGTTTCTTACCTTCCACGAAAAATTTATCAAATTTATTGGAGTAACTTCCAATAGATTTTCGACTCTAAATAGATCAATAAATCTCTGTATTTCTTTTTATACTCGCAAATATGCTTTACAATCATACGACGTTCGACTGCTGAAACAGATGCCGTCTTCCAAATTTCATCTACTTTCAGAGCAACTGTCACTGATGCGTTACTTAACGATTTATTTTCGTTACTATTTGTTTCGACAGTTCCATAAGTAGCATTTCATCATATCTTCACTCGTAATTAAAACGTTAAGTCGATTCGAGCGTATAGATCGGTACTACCAGGTTATAATTGGTTAAAACCAATACATTCGAGCGGGGTGCGGTATTAAATGATAATAATATATTTGGACCGACTTCTAAGATCGGTTATACATTGTGATAGTAAGATGAAGTTGATAAAACATAGATATTTGAAGGTTGTTGACTTACTATAGTAAGTTGAAATTGATAAAACACAAATATTTGGAGGTTGTAAACAGCAGAGCGGTTATATTTTTGACGACTTGTTTGGAATTGAAAAGTTGTCTGACAGTTGTGCGCCACCAAAAATGATATTAAATATTTAATTAATGATACTTATGTGGAATTCGAGGAAGATATGATTTAATAATAAACAGTTTATTAACTCAACAATAAAGTGGCAGCAAGAAGATGCAAATCTTTCATTTTCCTCAGTACAGCACAATTTCCTCTTATGAAAATCACAGGTAAAACTGCTAAAAAATCTCTGGAGTTAAACATATATAAATTATGAGGTTATGTTCGCATGTAAGTTCAATTGACATAAATATGAAAAGCAATTACCCCAACCAGAACAATTCGAACGCTCAACTAACGATATCCACCAATTGGTCAACTTAAACACACACAGAGGCACATACGTCTTAATATAAAAACAAATTTACCCAATAGAAACACAACGTTTATATAACATTAATTTCCGTTACACAAATGCTAATTAACATTATATAAACATTTAGACAACCATATGTGCTCGCTGTGTACTGCCCCAACTATCTGCGTAATCGTCTTATCTTCATAGGCTTGCTCTGCTTCTGCACCAATTAAGTTTACACATCTTTACACATCTTCTTTTTTTCACCTGCCCTGTCTGGTACTGATGATATCACATTATTTTAAACTTTAATTTTTTCATTTCTTCCCCTATATTTGTTATACAGGTTGGGGCAATAGTGCGTCGGACCTCGATATCTCGAGTTCTACGATAGCTAGAAATTTATTAAAAAATTGCAAGTAAACTAGATAAAAAAGTCTATAACTGGAAATTATTTTCGAACATACAGGGCGAGCCAAGACGAAATTACAGGACCAAGTGCCTCTTTTTTTTAAATGGAATGCTATGTATATCAGTAAATTTTTTTGAAGCCTCTTTCTAGGCTCTATTCATTCCTATATTATTATTGGCTATCTCCCAACCATTTTGATGTAATGAATTTTTTTTGTTGAAATAATGCCAACTGCAGATGGATATTAAAAAAATCACGACAGTCACAATTATGGGTTTTAAGAAAAAGTTATGTGAATACGAGTTACGAGACATCTAATTAATGTTTTTGAATCATTTTCATTTCTTAAAAATGTACAGGGTGGCCAAAAACTACTATTCAATTAAGAACTTTTTAAATTGAATTCTCTCAATTTTTTCAAATGGAACACCCTGTATAATTTTCAACGATGTGATGTAAAAATGAAAAACGAACATTTTTTTGTAAGTACTTCCCTATGGCTAATTGCAACCATTTTCGTTTTATTGAGCAATAATTACAACATTCAAAAATAAACTTAAAAAAAGAGGTTTCTTCAAATAACTCAGTAGAAAAAATTATAATAAATGTTCCACATGTTGGCAATATTGATTGACACACATCTCTATGCGCTTTTGAATGAGGTTCCCACTGTTCCTAAAACTGCCGGTGTGATAGATCTAAAGGCAGTTATTATTCTTTCCTTCATATTTTGTACTGTTGTTGGTGTGTCCCTATAAACAATTTCCTTCACGTATCCCCATAAAAAGAAATCCATTTTTATAAGATCTAGGGATCTAGCAGGCCATTTAGGTAGGTATTATTTAAGTGGTCTCTAACTGCATTTAAATAATGTGGTGGAGCACCATCTTGCTGAAACCACATCCTATTTCGAATTCTTCCAGGGAGATTTACCAATAATTGTGGCAGATAGTTTTCCAAAAAATGAAGATAAATAGCTCCAGTCAATGTACCATCAAAGAAATGTGGCCCTATTACATGTTCTCCAATAATTCCTCCCCAAACATTTATAGACCATCTGTGTTGGTTATCAACTTGCATAAAAATGTGAGGATTTTCAAGCATAATAATGGAAATTGTGCCTATTAACAGAGCCATTTTTATGAAAAGTTGCCTCATCAGTGAAAAAAATATTATTGAAGAAGTTGACATCATCTTGCATTTTACCTCTGGCCCAATTACAAAATTGTAGGCGCTTTTGAAAATCGTCATCAGATAATTCCTGGTCCATTTGAATATCATATGCATGCAACTTATTTGTTTTTAAGATTCGACCCACAGACCGTCCACTTATTACTACTAATGAGGGCATTTCTCTTTGACTAACATGGGGATTCTCAACCGTTGCCAGCACCACAGAAAACTTATTTTTTTTCGTTCACAACACGTTTTATTCTTTCACTTTTTTTTATATTCGACATTTCCAGTTTCCAGAAATCTATCGAGAAAGTTTTGGAAGCTGATAACATCAGGAAACCTTCTTTCAGGATAACGTTGGTGATAAATTCTATTGGCAAGTAAACAATTTCTGTCTGACTCGCCCAAAACAAAAATCATGTCTACAAGTTCCGCTTTATTAAAATTCATATTGTAAAATTCCAAATATTTTAAATTCAATACAAATTGTAACTAACGACCGATAAGTGTGATAAATGCTCCTTTGCACACGACAATTTATACCAAACTGAGGTTTTATTGCAAAAAAATGTACAAAAAAAACATTACAGTAAAGGACTGGTTAAATACTATTTACTCATTTCAATGGAAATGGTCCCACTAAATGGACTCATTTCAAAATTGCATAAAGACTTGCGTCAATCAAAATGGGCAACACGTCGAACACCTATTATAAATTTTTCTAATGAATTATTTGAGGGAACCTCTTTTTTTTAAGTTTATTCTTGAATTTGACACTTATTTATTTATAAAACGAAAATGGTTGCAATTAGCCATAGGGAAGTACTTACAAAAAAATGTTCGTTTTTCATTTCTAGATCACATCGTCGAAAATATACAGGGTGTTTCATTTGAAAAAAATTGAGAAAATTCAATTTAAAAAGTTCTTAATTGAAAAATAAACACATTTATTTATAGAACGAAAATGGTTGCAATTAGCCATAGGGAAGTACTTACAAAAAAATGTTCGTTTTTCATTTTTACATCACATCGTTGAAAAATATACAGGGTGTTCCTGTTGAAAAAAATTGAGAAAATTCAATTTAAAAAGTTCTTAATTGAATACTAATTTTTGCACCCTGTACATTTTTAGAAATGAAAATGTTCAAAAAATTAGATGCCTCGTAACTGGTATTCACATAAGTTTCTTAAAACCCATAATTGTGACTGTGGTGATTTTTTTAATATCCATCTGCAGATGGCATTATTTCAACAAAAAAATTCATTACATCAAAGTGGTTGGGAGATAGCCAATAATAATACAGGAATGAATAGAGCCTAGAAAGAGGCTTCAAAAAATGTACTGATATACATAGCATTCCATTTAAGAAAAAGGCACTTGGTCCTGTAATTGCGTCTTGGCTCACCCTGTATGTTCGAAAATAATTTCCAGTTATAGACTTTTTTATCTAGTTTACTTGCAATTTCTTAAAAAATTTCTAGCTATCGTAGAACTCGAGATATCGAGGTCCGACGCACTATTGCCCCACCCTGTATATCAAAGCACTTTGAAATCGATTAATTGAAGTTGACCGAACAGTTTTTGAGTTATTATGGATAAATTAATTATGAATGATATATGTATTATCCTGTACAACAAAAATGTCTTTATTGTCCATATTAATTATTTAAAATACGAGTAATTACTTATTTATTCATACCGCTGTTATCAGATTAATGGTTGATATTTTCTTGTAAAAACATTTTACGGTATTAATAAGAAGTGTGTTACATTTCACACAATTTCCTGTTTTACATACAAATAAGTATAACGAGGGTTTGATATGCACATGAATTTCCATATCCTATACCGAAGGAATTTATTAAAGAAAATTATATACTTGCATATTATACAACAAATGAATAAATTTGTATTAAGGTTAATATGCTCATAATAATATAATAATATGGGTTTAATACAAAACGTAATATGAACATAATTAACCGGGGACTTTTTAAAATACTCGGTGTTTTAAAATAAAGAAAGTAAAAGCAACAAGAAACTGTAAATACCAGAGTTATATATTATTATTCCTTATTTTTTAATTTATTTGTCCCCTTTAAATGAAACTAAATAAGTCATCAAAATAAAATATATAAAATAAGATTTATATTGAAATATTTTAGTTTCTTCCACTAATGGGAGGATGTTATATTGTTATTAATATTTGATTATATTAACTTATTCAATATTATATAGCTTTAATTAACAAATATGATTGATATTTCACACAAGTATTGTACATTGAAGGAAGACTGAAATTTGCATTCGTGTCGCGCGCAATATTCACTGTTGACTGCACAACAGCCAATTGGAAAATTATTAAGCTGACCCACAACGGGTTGTCCGCCTCTGGTTTAAAGTGCAATGTTGCCATTTAAGAGACCCATGTCTAATAATTCGATATACATACTGTATAACAAAACTTCTATCTCCTGTATGCGAGCTTGCCACTAGTTAAATGAACCACTAATGTTGAGGCCACACAGAGCGCTTCATACGATGTGTATGATGTTTGCTATTTGTATGAAAAAGTAAGAAAATATCCATGCCTGTGGAACAAACTCATTGAAGAATAGAACCAGGACATACGAGATAATGCTTGGGAGATGATTTCCGGAGATTGAAAAATTCATATAAATATTCTTCCAATTTTACTGATATTTGGTAATTTTAAGCAAAGGATTTCTGAACATAAAGAAAATTTTTAAAATAGAAAAGAATATTCTACTTTTGCTAATTATCTATTGGAAAAAATCACAATTTTAATGACAATTTTGCAGAAAAAGCGAGGATTAAAATTAATACTAATAGAATCTTTAGAAATCGACAAACTAAAAAATTCAGACATAATATTAAATGGTCAGCTGGAAATAAATGATTTATAGAACTAAACTTGTTTTAATTGTAATTTATATTTTTGTATTTGTTTTTATTTATTTATTATTAATTTTATTTATTTCGGCGTCATTATTTTCATTTTATTTGTTTACAGTACTTTTTTTACTATATAATATATATATATATATATATATATATATATATATATATATATATATATATATATATATATATATATATATATATATATATATATATATATATATATATATATATATATATATATATATATATATATATATATATATATATATATATATATATATATATATTATTTTATATTTTTTTTTTTTGAAAAATTGGTGAAACACGTCGACCTTGTTTCCAAGGTGGACATATTTTAATGTAATACTTGTATACCTATCATCATCCCTCTACCCTACACGGCCGCCCCCTTAAAAAATTCAAATGGCAAGGGGGTCGAGTGATACATCTTTCAATTCCCTACATAACTGTGAATTTTTTTAACACGCTTTTATTAGCTTCACCTGTATGTTTGCTTGCTTGCTTGTTTGCTTGTTTTTGTTTGTAACCGACTCTTTGGACTCGATTTTGACCCACTTTAAACGGACAGATTTAATTGAAACTTTGTACACTTACGAAGAACCGGTAACAATACAATAATTTGATAAGTTTATATCATTATCCTGATCAGGATCGCCAGTCCTTTCCTCACGTATCCTGTGCGTGAGAGCAACGGCTTAATATGCAAGTACATTCCATGATTGTCAGTTAGATCGGTGGTCGAGCGGGCTAAGGCAGTCGACGCGAAACGACAGACTCCTCGGGCGTGAGTTCAAATCCCACGGCTGAAATAAAAAAAATATTTTTTTCAGAAATATCTGTTAGATCGTAATATGTTATAATATCAGCATCAATAAAAAAACTACAAAACACGCTTTCATATCACATCAAACTAAAAAGTGAAAAATAAATATAGTTTAAAAAAACTAAAAAACACGCTTTTAAAGCCCATCAAACTAAAAAAGTGAAAAATAATTATTAATATAAACTGAAAACAATAATGAACGAAAAATACTAGTATTATTGTGAAAAAAGCGTGGGTTGCTCGATATACGAAAAATATGGCACAAAGCGCCCCACGCTTTTTCACAATAATACTAGTATTTTTCGTTCATTATTGTTTTCATTATTTTTCACTTTTTAGTTTGATGTGCTTTAAAAGCGTGTTTTTTAGTTTTTTTAAACTATATTTATTAACTTTTATCGATTCGTTCTTAAGGAAAATAATTTTATTTTTTGATGATTACACACAATCGAAATCGTTTAAAAAATTACATAGCACTGGGTATTGGAATTTATAAAAAAAACACATTTTTTAGTGCTCTCAAATCAACACGAGTTTTTTCGACAAAAAACACTTTCCTTGTCCGTTTAGTTCTAGAATAATAAAAGACTCATAAGTAGGTATTTGATACTCCTTGAACATTAATTTGTTCACAACCAATTTTAAATCGGAATACATTTTACCAGAGTGAGTTCTTAAAATGGTTTGTACCCTTCAGAAGAGAATAGAAATTGTCAGCATTTATTTTAAAAACGATAATTGTGTAGAGCTACAGAGCGCCTATTCAATAGAAATCACCCAGATAGAAGGGTTGGTTCTCAGTATGTTTTATAATTATTGACAAAATTTATGGAAACGGGTTCTGTAGGAAACAAAAAGCATGAATCTCAGCGACCGATTAGGAATGAAGCAGTCGAGGTGGCAGTTCTGGGTCATTTGCAGATGGATAATACTCAATCGATCAGGAAAGTAGCTGAGGCCTCCGGTGTATCACGAAGCAGTGTTCATCGAATTGTAAAGGCCCACAAATTTGATCCATATAAATTTAAATTGGTACACGAATTAAACGAAGATGATCCCGATCGTCGGCTTAAATTCTGTGAAATTTTTAGTGAATAATTAAACGGTAATGCCAATCTACTGTACAATACGTGTTTTTCTGATGAATCGACATTTCAGTTAAATGGGGAGGTAACCAGACACAATTTTAGGTATTGGAGTGAAACCAATCCACATTTGTTCATGGAAACTCATACCCAAAGGCCTCCAGAAGTTAAATGTTTGGGCTGGCCTCTTAGGGGATCACATTGTCGAGCCGTTTTTTATTCCTGACAATTTAAATGGCGAAAGGTACCTCGATCTGTTAGAAAATAACAGTATGTGTCTGATTCTAAGAGTTCGCCAGTTTCATCTGTCTCTATTACACGTTGCTCTCTGTTATTAAGATACGATACTATTAACTGTAAGGCAAATTCTCGAATGCCATACATTTAATTTTTTTTTGCTTACGACAACGTGATCTACAGAATCAAAAGCTTTTGACAAGTCTAGATATATAGCCAGAGTATTTTTTATGTTTGTTCAGTGTGTCCGTTATTTTCAGATTTAGAGTTAAATTAATGATGTGAGTGTGGGTGTGATATTTCATTGGCTATTACTTTTAGCAATTTAATAGGTATTGAACATCTTTTGTTGAATTTGCCAGGAAAAAATCTCCCATACGAACCGAGATATTTCTCATTTTATGTTGAAGATTTTAGTTGAAAAAAGTAAAAATTGAATATCTCATCCTTTATTGTATATGGGGTGGAAGTTTGAAACTTGTTTTATTCGTGAATCATAAAAATGTACTATATTTAGCTACTAAACGAAATCCAGAAAATGCAGAACTTCAGGAAGAATACAATAATTACAAAAAAAGTACTTAAAAAATTAATTGAACAGAGAAAAACTGAGTATTACAAAAATTTAATACAAAAAAATAAAGACAATAAATTAAATATATGGAAAACCATTAATCAATTAAATAATAAAAATTCCAATAATAATAAAATATCACTAATTAACAACGAAAAAAAAGAAATAATTACGAACAATTTTGCTATGGCAAATACATTTAATAAAACATTCGTTGAAATGGGAGAGAAATTAGCTAAAAATATTGCTCCTGATCAAAACTTTCAACCAAAAAGAAAAATGATGCCAAACTCAATTTATATAAATTATACAGATCGAAATGAGGTGATAAATACCATTAATACTCTTAAAAATAAAAAGTCACCTGGGTTTGATTATATACAGGCAGAAACATTAAAACATATATCTCAATATATCTGCGACCCATTGACTTACATAATAAATTCCATAATTGAAACTGGAGATGTTCCTTCCGCATTTAAAACAACAGTAGTTAAACCAATCTACAAAAAAAGGGAATAAACTGGACACAAATAACTATAGACCGATTTCCCTAATAACTAACTTCACAAAAATATTCGAAAAAATTATAAAAACAAGACTTACTTCTTACTTAAAGAAATATAATATAATATCAGAAAAACAATATGGTTTCCAAAGTGGGATATCTACACAAGATGCTATTGTACATCTCACAAAAAACATATATACCTCTCTGGATCAGCAAATGCCTTCGTTAGCTATATTTTTAGATTTAGCGAAGGCATTTGACACGGTAAGTCACTCACTACTTTGCGAAACTTTAGAAGATCTTGGTATTCGGGGAACTAATCTAAAATTATTCACTAACTATCTAGACAAAAGAATTCAGTATGTTTCCCTTAACGGTGTATGTAGTGATAAGAAAACTATTAAATATGGTATTCCCCAGGGAACTGTCTTGGGACCACTACTATTCATTATTTATATTAATAATTTATTTCTCCTTGAAACTAAAGGACAAATAATTACTTTTGCAGACGATACTGTCATATATTATAAAGACATAGATTGGATTAGATTAAAGCAGAAGGTAGAAACAGATTTTACACTTATTAAAAAATGGTTTAACAGTAAGATACTTACCATAAACTATGATAAAACTTTTTTCTCCCTTTTTCCTCATATAAAAGAATTTGCCAGCGTATAATACACTAGAGATCAACGAGGATGGTCAAATAATACACATAAATTCAACAAATAGTGTTAAATATTTAGGAACATTTATAGATTGTCATTTAAAATGGGATGTTCATGCAGAATACATAATAAGTAAACTTAGATCAATTATATATTTATTTTACAAACTCAAAAATATTCTGGAAACACACGATCTCAAAACATTATATCATGCCTTAGTTAGTCCGCACTTATCTTATGCTATAATTGGATGGGGAGGATTACTAAAAACTCACTTAAAATCTGTGGAGATATTACAGAAAAGATTTTTTTAAATAATTTTAAAGAAAAATGTTATGTATCCTACAAATCGATTACTAGATGAAATCGAAATTTTTGATATAAGACAAAACTATTTTTATAATGTCTGCATTTATATGCACAAAAACAGGCATTTGTTACAATTACCAGCTCACGGATACAGTACAAGACAAAAGTCACATAATTTTTCCATTGAATTTGCGAAAAAAACGATAGGGCAAAGAAACATAAATTTTTTGGGTCCCAAGATTTTTAGCTCATTACCATCTGAACTAAGATTAATAAACTCGTTAAATAAATTTAAAAAAGAATGTAAGAGATATTTACTACTGCAAAAACGAGAAGATATTTATTCTATAATTGATTTAAAAAACAACTAAATCAAAAATTGTCCTCCAACAGAGATATCATTTTCATTATTAATATTGGTATTAAATCATTATTATTGATTTTGGCAAATATTAAATAGAGTCAATAAAACCAACTCGGATTGTTACAGGGATATCTATAGTATATGACCTATCTAGCTAGATATTATATGTGTGTATAAGAGTATGTAAGCATGTATGTAGTATTATTGTATATGTTTTGTAAGCGTGTGTGTATGTGTGCTTGTGTATCTGTATATATTGTATAAATATGGGAGTATATATAGATGTGTGTATGTATGTACATGTGTATATATATGTGAATGTACACATGCATGTATATATGTATTTATAGATGTTAAGTTTGGCGCTTATTGAGCCTTTTTATATACTAAGCAGTATTTTTTATAAGTTACAATATTGTTTATTCCAGTTGTAATATTTTCTTATATTATTACTCATTACAATTGCTATTATAGATATGTTCATCCCACGCTCAAATATCTTAGGATATTTTGTGGTGTATTATGTTTATTTATGTAGTATACTTCTTCTTGTTTTTAATACGAAATTGTATATTTTTGTATGAAATAAACTATTATTATTATTATTATTATTATTATTATTCTGGGGAAAAATCAATCATCTATCTCTCATAGATTTAATACTTTATCGCTTTGACACGATTATGGTATAACATTTACGATTAAGATTCGTCCGATTTCGTTCAATTTTTTCGATGCCTGTCGTCGATTTAACAATCTTTTGGTTTCGTTTACTTTTTTGTAATACCTCATGTTTTAAACATTTTTACCCCTTTTTGACCCCCTTAGCAATATCGACCATGATGCACCCATTACTAAGTATAATCTTGTCTAGCTGATTCAGCAATTAACTAGAAAAAGAGGTAAAAATTGTTTGAATTTTTATGATTTTGTACTACCTTCCCATTTCACTCCTGATTTCTTCTTCATTGTCATCCGAGATACGGGCTCTATTAATTACTGTAGGGTTAGTAATTTAAAGAAAATGTTGCTATGATACCACAGTTTCATATATCATGTCTGTGCCCAAAAAACCAATAATAATACATTCCCCTTTAACCTACGATAAAAAAGTACTTGACACTTTTTGAAAACACGTTTTTAACATATATTGAAAAAACATCGTGATAGTTAAAGTTAATTTTACATTCAAAAGTAATAAGTTACATAATATATTTGCAAAAACAACAGTCATTCTACGACATAAATTTCGTCAAATTAAGTGTAGGCATTTATATTTCCTATAAATATAAAGAGAAAAAGGCTCTGTGACATTTATACACTATAGCTGGCACCTACAAATTCCCGAAAAAAGCAATACTCGTAATTTTTATACATTATGACCCGGTCGACCCATAAAATAAAACCATATTCAAACAGTGTTCATGTACCACACACTGTGCCTTATTAGGTTACATTACGCGCACGCTCCTCCTTATAATAAGATGTTTTCTGAAATAGTTGTAAACAGGGACATAGATTAATAATTTACGATATTAAAGAATGCAATAAAATATTATAATTTACATGTAAGAATTTACGAAGCAAACTCATACATCCTACCCGTTTTTAATGGGAACTATTTTAGGATTATATATGGACAGATATATGCACATGCTGGTGGTAAAATATGGATACTTATTAAAGTCGAATAAAAAACCAATGGCAATACATTATAACTAGGGCCACAGATCAGGTAGTCATTTCAGTGACGGACGTACAACTCATGTACAACTTACAAAATGAGAATAAATATTGTGAAATGCAATGGTACACGTTTTTTTTTTTTTTAGGAATCAATTAATAACCTTCCTTGCAAAATGCAACACATTTTTGTACTCGCGTGCCGTCATGTTACAAATATAAGCTGTATTATCATGTTTTATATGCAGAAGATTAGTACATAATTACTAAAAACATCTAAAATAAAGTTTTCTTAATTAAACCTATATGAATTTACTAAAACTAAATAACAAAGTACTAAATTAAATCTAGAATTTGTACGATCGTAAAAGATCTGTTATAAATTGAGAACGACTATAATGTGTAGCAGTTGAAATAAATAAACAAGCAGACGCACCTGTAAGACAGAAACCCCCACCCTACATACATCGCAATGGAAAACACGTGTGACGTGTGAGCTTACTGCGACCCCAACAGCCCGATGATTAGCAATTTGCAATTGTATTTCGATACAAAGTGTAGTAAGCGTTTTATTATGTTATTGTGAAAAAATTTCTCGATAAGTTCCTTCGGAAACTGTTGTGTACCGGTGGATTCAAAACAGCCCGGAGCTAGAGTTTAATACTTAGTTTCGCAGACACAGTAATTATAAATACAGCAGATAACTGAAATGATCTCAAAATATTATCAGAACAAAATTTTAAACATGCAAAAAAATGGGTTGATCATAATCTTCTTCTTAGAATTAACTTACCGAACTTTGGTGCTCTCCATATCAGCTGCAATAACCACACCACTATGTCTATTGATAAAGCGGATTATGGAAAATATTTAGGCATCATAATAGACAAACACTTTTGATGGAATATGCAAATAAACAATTTTGTTAAAAAATTACGACCACTTCTACCAAAATGTAAATATTTAAAACCATTTTTAAAAATATCTGATATATTGTATTATTCTCTTGTACAGTCTCAGCTCGCGTATGACATTATTGGCTGGGAAGGGGTAAATGATCACTATCTGAAAACATTAAAAGTTATTCAAAAGTGGATTCTGAAAATAATTAATGACAGAATTAAAACTTACCCCACAAACAACCTGTACGACGAAGCAAAAAAATATGGATAATAGACAGCTATTTTGAAAAAAATTTTAGTATATTTATTCAAAAATTAACAGCAAATAACATATAGTGAGCATTGCTATGACACTCTGAACAAATATAAAACTATTGTAAAAAACGACAATTAATAAAACAGTGGGTCAAAGAAATTACACTTACCTAGCCTCTCAAATTTCCGACTTAATTCCACATGATATAAAGACTATAACATAACTGAGTATTTAAAATAATAATAATAATAATTTGTGGTTGTTGGACAGAACACTCCTAGACTAGTAATACACCAAATTCTTGATAAAAGAAAAATGTATAGGCAAATATGTGATTTAATTTACTTATTTAACTTACCTATACTACTTCTTTCGCCTTATTATGTATTAGGTATTATGTATACTGTGTAATATGTTATATACTATGTATTATGTATTGCGTATTATGTATTATGAATTGTGAATTATATAATATATGTTATGTACTGCGTATTATGTTATGTATTATATGTTATTTATTATGTATTGCGTATTATGTATTTCAGATTTGTACCGGTAATAAGTCATTTTATAATTATGTATATGGGTCATTCTTTTACAAATCGCACGGATTTCATGAAAAAAAAAATTTGACATTTTAGATTCGTCTGAAATTTTTTTACAGCTTCTATACGTAAAATGAATTGACACGTATTTCAGGATTTTGCTTAAAAAATTTTTTTTCCGAAAATATCCATTTATGAAGTTTTGGTATTTTGCTGGATTCTCTCCAATCGTCTCATACATGAAATTTATTATCTCCAGTTGTACTGATCGGATCGATGTCATTTTTTTATGGTTTACGTATTGTTACGTTAGCTTTCTAAAAGAATAAAAAAATTTTTTTCAATGTCAACATATCAAAAATAATAATAATTTAATTGTTTAAATAATTGTTAGATGCTGTTGCTCCAGGTTTAGTTAATTTTAAAAAATACCACTTCATTCTTCATCATGTTCCTTAGAAAATGGCATCGGTGAAAAAGTGGTATCTCTATGAGGTCAAAAGTTATTAAATATTTTCGAGCGCTTATCAGGCGGCGCGCTCCGCGCACCTCAGAGGTCTCAGGCATTTGCACCTATTTTATATTAATGAATGTTTACCGTATTGCGTAATAGTTTGAAAATATTTGTTGATAACATTGCTGTATAAAAATTAATATAAATAATGAAAAGAACATTATAGTTACTTCCCGGTTACTAAATTAATATTGAATATCACGACGTGAGAAAATAAAAGTAAGAAACTAAATTTAAACACTTTGATTTATTAGCTTCTGAGTAGTATACAAAATGTTTTTTTTTTGCACAAAGTATACATTTTATTTCATAATTTTAACTTCAACCCTGGTTGATAGAATCAATTACTGCAGATACTGCCACTTTGTCTTCTTCAAAAGATACACCAGAACGTTCAGGAGAACGTTTCCAGTTAACGTCATTACTTTCCAAAGCGTCAAAATCAGAATCATTAAAGATACACCGGGACTTTCAGGAGAACGTTTCCAGTTAACGTCATTACTTTCCAAAGCGTCAAAATCAGAATCATTAATTTCCTCCTTCTAAAAACAATGTAATTTTTACATACATCAGTTAACCTGAAGCTTAACAATTTATTTTATAATTTTAGGATATTTTAGACCTTGTCTCATATAATGAATGAAATTTTATTAAAGAAATTTGCTTCGAAAATACTACTTACAGTTGATTCGAACTTCTTTTCGCGATTCTTGTGTAATTGAAACAATTTAATACGGCAAGTATTACAGATTTTTCGCTGAAGGAACTCATCCGTTACCGGTAAGTTAAGAGCCACTAAATGTTGCTTCGAAACTGGTCTTAGATTTTCTCTTTTACGATGTGAAGACATATCGAAGGGATTGAAACATCGATCTACTTTGATTTTCGGACCAATCGACGATTTTGAAGCTTTCGGCATTGTACCGACACTTTATAATTATCGCTAGTTTTAGATTAAAATATGATAGTAATAATATGGCATGCGTATACGACGTTGTCGAACAACAGAATGAAACCATTTACATATATTTAAAACTGAAGGGAGCTTGATTGCACGTTCCGCGCGCTACGCCCAGCATGGCGACTCCGAGCGCGCCGCCTGACAAGCGCTCGAAAATATTTAATAATTTTTGACCTCATAGAGATACCACTTTTTCACCGATGCCATTTTCTAAGGAACATGAGGAAGAATGAAGTGGTATTTTTTAAAATTAACTAAACCTGGGTTAACAGCATCTAACAATTATTTAAACAATTAAATTGTTATTATTTTTGATATGTTGACATTGAAAAAAATTTTTTTTTATGCTTTTAGAAAGCTAACGTAACAACACGTAAACTGTAAAAAAATGACACTGATCCGATCAGTACAACTGGAGATAATAAATTTCATGTATGAGACGATTGGAGAAAATCCAGCAAAATACCAAAACTTCATAAATGGATATTTTCGAAAAAAATTTTTTTAAGAAAAATCCTGAAATATGTGTCAATTAATTTTACGTATAGAAGCTGTGCGGTTTGTAAAAGAATGACCCATATGTATGTGCACATATTTGCGAGTCTTTTGTATTTACCTACCTCTATATGTGCATATATGTATATGACAGTACACGGAAAAAAATCTAAACTATATTTAAGATTACTATTCTTAAATTAAGACATTATTGTACTCATGTATCTTCAAGAATAGATATTTTTTCCATCAAGGAATGCGTTATTCTTAAAAGTCATTATCTTAGTCTCCTTCTTTTAATGATAACTAATTATTAACTTTAGAATAATGGTTCTACTTCAGCTAAGAGGAAGTTTCAAACAATATTCAATACTAACTTATACTTAATCTAAGATTTTATATATTCATTTCAAACGTAGAGATATTGCGATCTGTTACATTTAACACTTAATGTAAGAAATGTGTCATTTCGTTCAACAGCTGTATTATTTAAACAAAACTGATGAATTACTTAAATCAATAAATATTTGATGTTGACTGAAATCTTTTCTTTCTTGATTTATAATATTGCGATCTATTAAATTTACCACTTAATGTAAGGATAAATTTCATTTCGTTCAACAATTGTATTATTTAAATAAAACTTTTTTCCTTTTCTTTTTTGGAACTTACTACCACATGAATAATTCTTCGTTATAAAAAATATATTTAGTTACCAGTATGTTACTGGAAAAATAAACCTCTGCGCTTGTGACTTTATATTAAAATATTAGTCAGAGGATGTTTTTTGAAACGTTAAGGAATTATATTATTATTTTTTTTGTCTCATATTAGTTGTCAAAAACACCCTCTGACTAACCTTTTGACGTAAAGTTACAAACGCAGAGGTTTAATTTATCAGTAACGTACTAGGTAACTAACTATATTTTTTAGATATCGAAGAATTATTTACGTGGTAGTCCCAAAAAAGAAAAGGAAAAATTTAGAGAATGCCACAAATAACGTCCAGAAAATAAAACTGATAAATTATTTGAATCAAATTTGAATTTCTGGAATTGGTTAAGGACTTTTCAGAATTAGAAGAAGTTTTTATGAAGAATGACGTTTTATTAAGAAACCAAAAACAAAAAAATTTTACAAGTATAAGTCGTAAACACACTGTATATGAGACATCAAATTTACCACGGGAAGGCACATTATTTCTTTATAAGCTTTCTAAATGTTTTATTAATTTTATTCTCTTTCCGATTTGAGGAATAAGTTTGCTATAATCTGTTCTTCTGAAATTTCCAGTAAATTGTCCAACATTAGTTAATTTTCTGGACCTAGAAAACAATTATTTATATTATTAAAGTATAAATAATTTAAACAAATCATTGTAGGTAACTATATAATAGAAAAGTATGCTCGAGCTTTCAAACAGCTATGGCATAACAAGTTTTTTACATATGAAACTGAAATTTTTAAGTCCATTTGAATATTCACAAAATTTCAATGCATTAGACAAACTGAAAATAGGCAGCCAAAATACATAATAATTAATATGTTAGCTTAGCATTTTTGATAAGAACAAAGAACTTTAATCCTACACTGATAATAAATTAATATCATATCATATACAAGGTGAGTCAATAGTGTGTTTTCCTTCGATAACCTTTGAACCGTTAGTGATACAACAATTCATTAAATACAACAGTTTTTGGGTCGATAAGATCTATCAGTTACAATTATTGTAAAATCTACAGGATGCTTAAATTTTCTGTTACACACAAAAAATAATTTCTTGAAAGGAACACCCTGTATATTTTGTCAACATTTTATTAAATGAAAAGAGTATTATACAGTGATATTTTGTTTTTTGGATTTGCATGGAACGTTGCCAAGTTATTTAACATTTTCTGGAAATTTAAGGATTTATAATGGTCCGTTTATTAATTTTTATTTACTTATGAAAACAAGCTGGATAAATTACAAGAAGTACGATATGGAGTACATTGAAATAGGACCATAGATATCCTTACCATCTGCAACCTGTGAAGGCTTAACTTCCAGGGGAGAGTGGATGTCGTGCTAACTTCTGTCAATGGTTTCTGAATTCCATTGAAGGTGACCCACTTTCTTTGAGAAAAATATTGTGGTCTGATGAGGTCTGCTTCACTCAAAGAGGCGTGGTAAATTGTCATTATCAGCTTCTTTGAGCACATGAAAATACACACGCGTTTAATAAGATAAAAATTTTTTATATACAGTGTGGAAATTAAGTAACGCATAAATACAGTAATTCCGTGGATATTAATTTTTTGGAAAAAATCTCGAAGGGGTATAGCGATCTTAACTTCGGCAAATATTTTCAGTCTAATTTCAGTTTCTTATGTCATTTATTTTTTAAGTTATGACGTCATCGACTTTTTTTTTAAATGACAACCTATTGGTGACAGAATTATAGGGCCATTCTTTTTTGGAAACAATTTGACTGGAGATAGATACCTGCAATTTTTACAGTTGAAATTGATGCCTGCATTAGCTGCATTATTCCCCAATGCAAATAACCCTGACCTACCAAATAATACCATTTGGTTACAACAAGATGACGCTCCGCCTCATTACGCAATTATTGTGCGACGATACTTGGACCAAGTTCTCCCAGCAAGATGGAGATGGAGAAGAGGTCAGATAGAATGGCCGCCTAGGTCTCCTGATCTAACGCCATTAGACTTCTTTTTATGGAGGTACTAAAAAAAGTAAAGTGTACAACAATCGACCCAATAATTTAGACGATCTCAGGCAAAGAATTCAACATGAGATTAGGTTAATATCGCCTCAAACTATTCAGAATGTGAGAAATGAATTTTATAATCGTCTTGGGTATTGTCAAATGGGACAGGGTCGTCAATTTGAACGATTTAGTGTAAATGTAATTTAACAACTGTTATTTCTGTGCTTATTTTTGTGTTTGATGATATTGTTAGATTTTTTTCTGGTTAAGCAATTTAGTTTCTTTTTATACTAATGTTTGCCTCACGAAGTTATCGTTATTACTAACTTTGAATTGAGCAGATAATAAATTTCTAGTTCGATTTTTCAACTATTTGTATAATTTCAAAATAAAAACGAATGTGCCGTCGATAACTTTCCGTCAAACTTTGGCAACTAGATAAATTTACCCAATTTAATGAATTTTTATTATTTGAACTTTAAGACTGTTTTTCTCGATTTTTTCAAATAATAAAATTGAAAATTTTATATGGTCGGAACCAGAATAAAATCTACTACCAAAATCAATAATAAAAAATATAGGTTCTCATTTAAAAAAAAAGTCGATGACGTCATAACTTAAATAATAAATGACATAAGAAACTGAAATTAGACTAAAAATATTTGCCGAAGTTAAAATCGCTATACCCCTTCGAGATTTTTTTCCAAAAAATTAATATCAACTGAACTACTGAATTTATGCGTTACTTAATTTCCACACTGTATAACTTATGCTGCGGATTCTTTTTATTTCAACAGTTGTTTTAGGTGTGTTTCTTGAATAAAATTACACTTGTCAACTTGGATGGCGTCTTTCTCGAAACTCATGCGTCAAGCGGAAGTAGACAATGTATTTTTTCTTTGTATTCGTACAGGCAATTAAAAAAACAATTAGTTTTTATGAAAAAATCTATTGCCGTACAACTTATAGACAGAAAAGTGGTTTCAGACCCCAGTTTCTACGCCACTGGATATTGAGAAAATATGTCACACTGTGTAGTTTCTACTAAGAAAGTACACAGTCTGACATATTTTTCTCAATATCCAGTGACGTAGAAACTGGGGTCTGAAACCACTTTCCACCGAAATACTTTATTTTTTAGACTGCACCCTGTATTTCGGAAACGAAGAACTTTTTGATACAAGTTAAATCTCACTTTTACCTTGAAAGTTAGATTCTCTGTCGATTAAGAAGGCCTGCTACTATAAACAAGGACACCTTGTATGTATATTCATATTCTTTTCTAATCATACTAGTAGCACAGAAATGTTATTACAATTCAGATAATTCTTTATATTTTTCAAGATTTAATTAACATGTTTTGAATTACGACGGCTCTGAAAAAAAATAAAAAAGTTCATTAATTTTCTCTAAAACATTATTCCGTTAGATGAAAAATATGAATTTTGTGTATTTCACTCAAATCAGCAAAAAATTATTTAGTATATAACATATCATTTATTAAAAAGAAGAATATCCTCGGTAAAATTATAAATTATCACAAAATAGATAATTTGTAAAAACAGGTATACAGCGGGAGCTCCGACAACCCTCTTAGTTGGTTGAAACAAATAGAAATAAATTATACTTTCCTTTTCCTTTTTTCTACATTCTCTTTGAAATACGACTTTCACATAAAATGAAAACACCATAATGTCATCCGTATTTGATTTATACTGGGCATAAAGTTATTTTTTGTTATAATTTAAATTTACGACCAAATACTAATTTACGAAAAGTACACAGAAAATACTTAAAAAAATATTAAATCAATACTCTTTAAATATTACTTTTATTTTATTATATTTTCTTTTTTTAAAATTTGCCAATCTATAGTTTTTTTTAATACATCTGCGTAAAATAACTTTCTTTCCTTATGTGTTTAACTGAAATACCTAAAGTGTGCATTTTTTATATGCAATTATAGGTACCAGGGCTCGCATATAAAAAATGTTACTCCTATAATACGTTCCCTAAAAATAAGATAAGAAAAACCATAAAAACTATCTAGAAGATATGAAAAGAAACCTATATACAACTACTACTAGAGTCAAAAGACAATAGTGCAATGATGAAATAATAACAAAAGAGCTGAGAAAAGTAAACACCATCCAAATAAATTTGAATCCAGAAAATGTTATACTAGGGTAACTTTAAAGAATTTCGGTGGCCTGAGTATCTGAAAATTAGGAGACGTTATTACAATTATTGTATTATGAATGTAATAAGTATAATAATAAAAAGTGGGAACTGGAGCAAAATTAGAAAACAGTATCGAAAAGGAATCAGAATTAACTTAAATGACGAAAGAGAAAGCGAGGACTACGAACCAAGATAATGTAAAAGACTAAGGCTAAAGTCTTTTAGAGAACAAAATGTATCTAAAACTAATAACAAACTTTCACAGGTTGCTCCTTTCAAAATCTTATTTAATCTTATTTTTTAGTTGTTCCCATAAAAAATAATCTATAATAAATATTGGGAGATTTTGTGGGCCAAAAAATGTAAAATCTGGAGATTATTTTATTGTATAACAAAGTGTAAAACACATTTATGCTGCTTAATTGTATGAGATTTAACTCCATTTTTATTTTGTTGAAAATCAATTTACATTAGCTAGATCCCTTATTTCTTTAATTGTCCCAACAGAAATGTTTGAAACGTGTACGTAATTAATAGAATTTATGCATTGCATGCATTCTCAAAAAAATTGGGAAACTTTTTTTTAAAGAAGTAATAAGGGCTGCTTTCTTTCATCTCCTAAACTATTTGAACTTCATATTGGAATAAATGTAAAATTTGTTGTGGGCGTATTGATAATGTCTAGTGCTGTACTAAGTTCTATCCGCTGCATGTATTATAACTTTCTTTAAATCGAACAGGCTGTGAAAAATCTGAATTTTATTCGCATGTATGACACTCAATAACAGCTTAGTATTACTACTATTTTATCACAATACCTGCTGATAGTTAAAAATTACTAGTAAATCAAAATTAAATAATTTAAAGCTTGATTTAAAAGTTTTATTTTCCTTTTTTTTTGTCTTCCAGAAAAAATCTGAAAAATTCTGCGGTTTTCAGTCAAAAGGAATATGACACGTAAATATGTAATAGTAAGCAAGTTCATAAAAAATTTAATTTTGACATAAGAATCTTCAATATGGACGAGACGGGTTTAATCAGAGTCCAAGTTCCCAATGAAATGTTAGCGAAGGAGGATCAAGTAGGATTTGATACCGAGCTGAGAGGAAGGTAAGATAATTATTATACTTATTCAGTGCGTCTGGAATCTCGGTATCACCGTATACCAAATCATACGACATTTTCAAATGTATTCCAATTTAGTAATTAAAATAAGAATCTTCAATATGGACGAGACGGGTTTAATTAGCGTCTAAGTTCCCAATGAAATGTTAGCGAAGGAGGATCAAGTAGGATTTGATATCAGCTGAGAGGAAGGTAAGATAATTATTATACTTATTCAGTGCGTCTGGAATCTCGGTATCACCGTATACAAATCATACGACATTTTCAAATGTATTCCAATTTAGTAATAAACATGGAATATTTCGTATTAATTTATATCAAAAATGTTACATATATACAGGATGATTATAAAGTAAGGGATATATTTCAACTTATTATATATTCTTAACAAATCAAATTAATAACAAAAAGTAAATGGAATCTAGTTGCTTACATAATGAGATTTCTGATGTCAAACACTAGTTACCGCAAGGCTCGATATGACCTCCATTTTGTTGTTGTAAAACTACCAACCGTTCCTCCAAATTGTATACAGCACTATTCAACATTTCTGGTTCAATTGCACGAATTTGCTCTCTAATACTGTCCTTTAATTCCTCCAGCGTTGTTATAACACCTAATTTTTTAAATAACCCCACAGGCAGTAATCCCTGGGTTAAGTATCAGGCGATCTTGGTGGCCATGAATTTGCAAAATGTCTGCTTATAACACGATCTCGAAAAACCGCAGTTAACAATTCTTTAACTGGTCGGTAAATGTGCGGAGGTGCTCCATTTTGCATAAAAATCATGTTTTCAATTCCTTCGTGCTCGTTTTGCAACTGTGGAATTGCATAATCCCTTAACATTTGCAGGTATCGTTCACCAGTAACAGTTACAGATACGACCACCCCATTCTGTATTTCCTCGAAAAAGTATGGACCAATGATGAAATTAGATGTGAAACCGCACCAAACGGTGACTTTTTTGTCATGAAGGCCTTGCTGAACGATTTCATGTGGATTTTCTGTTGACCATATTCGACAGTTTTGAGTATTAATTCCACCATTAAGAGAGAAATGGGCCTCAACTGTCCATAAAATACGGGATAACCATTCAGGTTCAATTTCCATCGAGCCAATACGTGTAATGAAAAATCGTACCTGAGCAAAATCTGCGTCCTTTAATTCAAACAGCAGTTGCAGTTTATAGGGATACATTTTTAGGATTCTCTGTAAAATTTTCCAAACCGTGGTGTATGGCATTTGTAATCGTTTTAATATCGCATTCACACTACTGATTGCTAGCGGATTAGTACTGGCTACGTTTTGATTTTCCCTGAAGAATTTCTGCAACTTGCATATCACTAATCCTAGGTCTTCCTGCCCTCGGAAGGTCTTTTACAGACCTATTCTGTCAAATTTGCTAATCAAATTACGATACGCCTTCATTTTGCACGACCCTGCTCTCAAACCCATTTTCGTACGAAATCTTCGTAATCCAGTAGTGTAACTTTTACCGCCTTCATAATAACATTGCGCTAAACCAATTCTTGTTTGCAGATCCATATTGAAATTGTTACAATTTACGTTACGCGAGTTTTATTTTGAGAACAATTCTCTAAATTACGATTATATCGTTTGACACTTGTATCAATAGTTGTACGACAATTCTTTTGTTTTCCATAGATACACTAAAATCCAATTATTGAGGCAACTAAATTTTGTTTACTTTCTGCTACTAGCATAATTTCTTAAAACTATATAAGAATTTAAAATAGACCCCTTACTTTATGATAACCCCATATATAACAAATTTAAATAAAATGTATTTAATCATGGAACTCTGAAAGTAACATTATGAAAATTAACTCAGATCCTGTAATTTTTCCAAAGTTAATTATGATTTTGATTAGACTAAAGAGTATAATATTTGTACCAAACTTAATTCAAATATTTAAAGCCGTTCCAGTAATATGGCCGACTACAATTTTAGTCAAAAACCATAAAACGCCCTGTATCTTAAAAACGGTTAACATTCAAGGGTGAATTTGAGTGTGTTTTGAACTAAGCTAAGGGTGCATGATCTTGCATTACTCGATGCAACTTTAAATCTGGGACACCCTGTATATACGATTTTTGTATTTTATTATTAAGCTATCATTACCCCATGTGGTTCTCATAACCTCCTTTGTTGTGGGTGGGTTTTAATTTCATTTTTAAAATTTTATTTGTTATTTTTAGCTAAAATTGTTAATAAATGTTGCTTTTTGCATCACCCTGTACTATTGACTCCTGCAACCAAAACAAACTGAAAATGAAAATTTAAATTTACACGAGTAATAAAAGGGATTACCAGTCCCCCAGTCTTCCCTAAAATCGGCAATAAAAATTGTCTCATCCTGTGTTAGTATTACTCACAGGTTTATAGTGGCAAAATGTCCACGTTTGCATTACTAATAAACTTTGTGCTTTTTTGTATAATTATTTTTTTATTGTTTAACACCTCGTGTTAAAAAATTTGATTTTGAGACCTAAATACTTCCCTCTCAGTTACTAACTTTACAAAGCCCTGCCGTTGTAGAATAAAAGTTTCATTAGATAATTTTGTGACATTCTAATGATCCTCGGCCACCCGGCTTGTTTAAAATTAACGTCACCTCTTGAAACAAGTTCATACACCCGCCGTCAAAAAATTCATGTTAGATGGAGTGATATGGAAATTATTTGTGTTTGTATTATAATAATTACCCGTCACATGTTTTTTGACGGTCAAGCATTTAATTACAGTACAAATTTTAAAATAATGGTTGCTTTTTAATTTACATTATGAGCTTAATTAGGTTTTGTATTTAAATTCCTTATTTGGGCAACCAGCTTTAGCGAAAACTTTTACATTCAATTACGCAAATTCTTTTTGTTTTGTTGTTTTTGGTTGCTTTGCTTTTATTTTCTGTTCTAAATGGAAACGAGTCCAATATTACTTCTTATGAAATTTAATTCTGTTTAGAAAACATTCTTAATGAAAGACAGAGAGATGTTTTATTTATGAACTTCATTGAATATTTATTTTACCATTAAACTTGGCTATAATACAGCTTTGCCTTTTTATTCTGTAATTAATACAAAGTTTAATAACAGAAAGAATTATAAGAAACTGTATTTTTTAGTAGAGATGTACGTACAATAGCAATGAATATACATATATTCCAAAGCACAGGTCGCTATAAAGCGATCTGCTCCCTAGAACAAGATAGAATGCTGAGAGGTTTTAGAAGATATTTCCAGGCATAAAAGGGGTTCTGGGGCTTGTCTGGAGTTCCGCAAAACACTGTGGTTTAAAAAATGAGACGACAAAAAAATGAGCTACATTTGCAATTATGAAGCCCTGTCTTGGACCTACATCTATTTTGGGCATCACAAAGAGGCAGATTAGTTCGCTCCCAATGAATACGCATAGAAGATATCGAGGAAGCACCAGAGGCTAAGCAGGAATTGCACACAACTAGGAACATTGTAACAATACCGAACAAATTACGGCCGGTTTGATCAAAACCGGAATTATCTGAATCATTTAATCAGAATTCTCATACGTGTAAACTTCACCTACTAGGATGCTTGAGTATACAATTTTCGACGTTTGGGCGTTATTGAGAGGGAGGTTCCCTTCAGGGAACGTCATCATAACTTTCTACGGAACCTCAAGGAGGTTTGAAGAGGGAGTAAGTGGCACAAACAGTTAAGGGGTGGTAGAGGATCAACAAAGTCTGTGGCCTACTTGCCAGGCCTAACTCCTATTATTATTACTACTATTAAATAACAAAAATATACATTGAAATCGATATTACAGAAACAAAGATAAAAAACTTCCACGTATGTTTTGAGGACTATGTAACTATGTATGTTACCATTTAATGATAGCTATGAGTATGTGAATTACGATATGAGCCGTAGGCTTAAATGTGAGTTACATACAATATTTTTTCTACGACCACTCATAATAATGAAAAATAAGCAATTTATTTTTAAGATTTATTTAATTTATAATGAAATTATTATATAACTAAGGAAATATTAGGGAAACTTTATCACAAATAAAATAGAAATGTCAGAAAATTAGATTTAATAAAAAAAAAAAGGAAATTTTTGGAATTATTATTTTTGATTTATATATTCCGGATATTAAAGTTATTAAAATGCAACTACGGCACTTTTGGCAGTTTTTGGTATTTTTACGGATAATAAATTGTTTTAGAGATGTGACGGCGATCACCATCGCTGCTACATATCACCGGTTCTTTTAACTGAGCAATCACTAACAGTGATTGACGAAAAAAGAACCGGTGATTAAATCACTCCTTTCTTTTCGCCAGTTAGGCCGTATTCGGCAATTCTGCTACCGTCGCCGCGTCGTACCGTCTGCTCTCTACGTTGTCGCTCGGCGTATATCGCAGTCAAGTCGCCAAATAGCTACCGCATGAATAGATTACTAGAACGGATCATAATAGTCGTGACGCCATTTTTCTAGGCGGTTAATTTGATTTGCTGTTTTTGAGGAATTTTTATTTTTGTTTTGAAATATGTTTTTGAGAAATTTTTTTTTTTGTTTAAAAATGTGTTTTTGAGGAATTTTATTTTTTGTTTTAAAATGTGTTTTATACCTGGTTTTTGTTTTTATTTTGAATAGTATATTGTTTTTCTTTTGCCTAAACGTAGATTTTTTAATTTGTTTTATAATAACCCAATCTATAAATATATTTTGATATCTTTACATAAATGTCAAAGCTTAAACTAGACACTAGACGCATTCCCTTGCGTTCGCAATTCACGTACGTATTACGTATTACTACTAAATAATATATAATACATGTGTGACTATCAACTGTGAGTGAAAACGAGAAACTGACCTAAGAAAAACAATTAATTGAGAACGGACGAACGGAGAGAGACAAACCGTGTGGTGTGGTTACGTGTGACTGTGACACGACAATCGTGAAAGCACCAAATTCTAAATCGTTTTGAACTTTAAACAAACGACCGCTCTCCACGCTCTCACTTGTTCATTAGTCGCTGAATGGCCTAAAGAGTGATATAATCACTGCTAAAAAGAACAGTGATTGCTGAACAATCGCCGTAGTGATCACTGTGATTAAAAAATCGCCGTTTGCGCCATCTCTAAATTGTTTACGGGTCTCGTGGCCTGTTCCACAATTTCTGGTGGAGTTAAATTTTCGATTTCACTCTCACTATCGCACATTTTTACCGATTTTATTTGCAAAAGCAGAAATTTTAGGAATTTACAAGGTAAACAGTAAATATGAACTATCAAAATTGATAAATTTTAGATGTCATGAACATGGTAATATTTGATATTAACTAAATATTGCATGATGCTGCATTTCTATTGGTTACAAACTTGTGAAAAATCTGTATCATAATGAATTACATTAAAATACAGGTAGTAAATGTCTAATAAATCAATTAAAGTAGACAAAATATTAATCTGTAGGATTCATTTCAACAAACTACCAGCAGCTAGCACGTAAAGTACTTTTTCAATGAACAATTTATGTGAGTGCTATCGGTTCATATTAATTAAAAGATTCTCTGACATACGTGAAATATTGACTAAGTTGTGTAAGCAGTTTATAAGTAGAGCCATCTACGAACAGTTTCTAGAAAAATAAATGTATTACTTCATACATACTCTACATGGCCCAATCCGACTCACTTTAATGTAAATTTGAGAGTTTTGTTTCATAGGTTGAAATAGCAAATTATCCTGCATTGATTATCCGGAATTATTGGAAAATTATGATATTAACACGTTAACTGCCAAGTACAACGGGATTTACGATAACTTGAAGCTTACAACCGCATTAAGGTGAAATACACAGCACCTGGAATAATGAACATGAGGCGCTGTGTGATTCTTTATCCCCAGTAAATATTATGGGCGTATAAAAACATGGCTATAAGGACTAGACACTACATTTAGCATGCGGAATAGGGAATCACATATATACATTATTGGCCACAATTGCATGCAAATCCTGCGTTTAATGTAACAGACAGTGATAGAATAATAGAAATCTGGTAGACTACAAAGACAGTTGCTTTGCGCTTCTGCCACATTGGCGCAGAACAACGAGAATTAATGTCATTTATTGCGATGTCTCCTCCAGTCCTCAACTGAATTTGACATGTACTTGTACATTTTAACACGCCGGACAACCTTAGTGGCAACGAAGCAGTATACCGTCAACTCTCTCCCGCATATTCAAACTCTAATTCTCTTAATTTTTATCGCATTAAACGCAGGTTTTGGTTAAAAAGAAAATACATCTACTATTACTCTCAAAAACCAGTCACATTTGTTTTTTTTTAAGGCTAATCGGTTAAAATGGTCGTCCTGATAATCGGTGAATTCGGAGGGATAAAGCTTACGTTGCTCTCGAAATTGAAGGCCATACAGGCCTGCTAAAATTCAGCCGAATGGTTGGCATGCCAAATGCAGAAGGCAGTCATTCTGGGTTCTCTCCATCTGCTTAGGGCACACGATTTTGGTATCCACAGTCACTAACCGTGCGGGATATGCAGAGTGGCTCCCAAATCTCAACCGATTTGAAAAACTGAAAACTGTTGTATTCGTGACAGAATTAGCTTTAAACTGATGTAAAAAAAATGGGTCGGTCCTATTTAATATTTTAAAGTTGGTGGTGAGGGTTACCAATTGATCATCATTGCTAAAATGCCAAAAAGTTCCCATTTGGAACAAAAGACGGCATCGGACAATTTTTAAATTTTTTATAGTTTTAAAGAAAAAGAGGATGGACAGTTTTCAAATAAACACAGTGTATATGAACACTGCTAAAACTCTGAAAATTCTTCTATACCTAAAATAATTTATTATTACTTTATTAATATTAGTTTTTGCACTACTATTTCATTTGATTTATATCTTTAATAGCTTACAATCCATTGTGTTATTATTACTTTTTTAATTATTTTGTATAAGTAATATTTTATATAATATTATGCATTATTTATTTACTTGGCTAAGTTTAAAATGGGTACGAATTAAATAATTGGTATTTTAATTTTATAGAGAGTACACTTTTCCAGTAATATATTTCAGACGGTCAGTATTATAATATACGGTCGGTGAAAGTAATGGTTGATAAAATAAAAAATGGTCAATAAAATTGATAATCAATTGGTAAAATTAATAAACAATCAGTAAAATTAATGAATGATCAGTAAAATTAATGCACAATCAGTAAGATTAATAACGGTCGTATAATTTATGAACGGTCAGAAAAATTAACGAACGATCAGAAAAATTATCGAACGGTCCCGTAAAATTATTACATCGAAAAATCTCACTTTCATTCCCCTTAATTTTCCTTTTTTGTAATTTTGAATATAGCACATTTTACTTACTTTTGTAGTTGTTTTCTTACTGGCTATTGCATACTGACCATTTTGTAATTTTTACTGTCCATTATAATAAAAATAGTAAAGATAGAAATGCTGGCTAAATAGTTATTTTACTGATCAAAAATCCCATTTTAACCGATTGAATTTTATAAATATACTGAGCCTTCTGTAATATCTTGGTCAGTTTATTACTACCCGTTTAAAATCATTGGCTGGCAGTTCGCTGTTTCATTGGTTGATATTATTTACTTGTATTTGTGTATTTTTAATTAATTTGTAGCGCCGGTGCATTAACTATAGCCACACTGCACATCCCGCAGGGTTAATGACTGTAGATACCAAAATCGTGTGCCCTAAGCAGATGGAGAGAACCGAGAATGACCGCCTTCTGCATTTAGCCTGTCAACCATTCAGCTAATCTGTAGCAGACCGGTATGGCGAGTACACCGATTATCAGGACGATCATTTTGACCGATTAGCCTGGGTACAGCACTTGGAACTTGTACCGGAGATCACGATATTTAGCCCGTTTTTCCTCCTCCTTCAGGGTGATGTTTTCCTCGGCAAAGCCGAAAATTAAATTACTGTTATTATTTGTTTTTGGTTGCCCGACGCTGGATAGTCCTCTCGTGGCCTCCGAACCTCACGGGTAGAGCGCCAGCAGAAGTTACCTACAGCCGCTCCATACGTTCCGCAGGGTTATTGGCTGTAGATCCCAGGATCATGTGCCATAAGCAGACGTAGAATACCCAGTATGACTGCCTTCTGAATTGGCCTGACAACCACTCGGCTGATTTTTGACAGATCTTGAATTCTGAGAGCAGCGTAGGCGTTATCCCTCCGAGTACACCGATTATTAGGACGACCATTAATATTATTATTATTATTATTACGTGATAGAATGCACACTAATTTTCCAATTACCTTTTTTTTTACTACAACCATCTCATTCTTTCTCATTTCTAAATAACCTGACAACATATTTCCGTAATTAAAAATAATAATGACATACCTGATAGTTAAATATTAAGATAGTGTTCTTTTATGTCTATAATTGCACACTATAGGCGACATTAGCACGTTCAAATGAAGACGTAAAGTAGAATTAAGTATAGTTTTAACATACACTCTTATAATAACAATGTAAGAAAGAAATGTTATAGCACTAACCGTCATCCGCTACATTCATTAGCTTTTGTTGGCGATTTAAGTCTGTAATAATATCTGCAATGAATACCTTTCTAGCAAAGGCTAATTTACTTGATAATTTAATTTGTAATTGCTTTTGTATACAAACATATCATCAGGTATACATTTTTTTAATCAAATACCGTTATGACGTTCATTATATTCTTTTTATAATTGCATAATAAAATTTTATTATTACAGACATGAAGTATTCACTTGACTGTCCACTAATCTATTTGGTTGCAGCGATCTTTGTTGTAGAAACGGTATATTACATTTTAAATTATGTTAGACAAGTAAAACTAATACTAACATAAATTAAAGTTTAATTGATTCTGTCTTGTGCTGGACGGAAACGTGAAACACTCACGAAAATTTTCACATTCACTCATGAAAACCGAACAAAATTAACGAAATTCGCTAACTCCGTAATTTGTGCTGAGTTTGTGGGGAAGAATTCGAAACATCGTTGTCCGTAGTTGCGTCATATTGTTTTTGGGGTATATGACATGATTCCAATTCGGTTAATTCTTGGACCCTACAAATTCCGTGAGATGTATCTGTATGTTGACTACTCATCGAAATCAAAAAATTATTATCAAATTGGACATAAGGACGTGAATTTTTTTTTAAAAAATTTTCAAAAAAACTTGTATAAGATTAAATTGTTTTTGGCTTTCGAAAAAGATTTGTCAACAAATGCTGTACCGTCGCTTTACAATTACATCTTGAATAATTTGAATACAAAACACAAACATCATGCTTGTATTTCGATTTAACACGTGCTTTGACACGCTTGATCGCAAATTAGTATTGAATAAAATTGAAAATTCTGGAACTCATAGTCCAGCCACGGCCGACTCTAGAGTAGGCCACGAACTAGGAAAAGTGGCAACAATGCACGTAGTGTGCCTAGTTCCATTAAATTACAGTGTGTATGGCTACTTTTGGTCGGCTCTTGTTTAATTGCTGGAAATACCTATTTTTATTTTGTAATAATAGCGTAAGTGCATTTAGTTTAGATTGTGTGGTATCAATTATAGAGTGTTGCGATAGTTTTAATCGAGTTTATACTCTGTTTAACAGTGCGTCAAACCCACCTAACCTAAAATATGCCCCGGCATTGTGTTGTACCCGGCTGTAAAACAAATTATATTTCTACTACGAAAACAGAAGGTGCAAAGACTACATTTAGTTTCCCTAAGAACGATGAATTAAGAGAAAAATGGCTTAGAGCTATTCCCAGAAAGGATTGGATACCATCAAAACATGCTGTTGTATGCGAAATACATTTTGTTCCTGGTGAGATTATTAAATTTGATAAATATCTTTTACCCGATGGAACATTTAAAATGATTCCTTATAAACCAAAATTAAAAGAAAATACTATCCCTTCAATTTTTCCAAATTTGCCTCCATACTTATCTAAAAAGACGCCTGTCCTTCGACAAGATCCGCAAAGTAGGCGCGAAAATCAAATTCGTGAACATGAAATTTTAATCCAAAACTTTGAAAAGTCAGATATTATTGAAAATTATGAGGAATTTAATAACTCTTTTTTCAAAAAAATTGAATATCTCTGATAGCTGGAATGTAAGAACTTTGACGTCTAAATTTGTATTTTATACGTTAAATTTTGATTCTGATATTGTTAGTATTGAAAATCAAATGTCAATTAATACTGACCTAACTGTACAAATATTTGCAAAGGGTAATGAATTACCTTTTAAGGAATTGAAATGGATATTAAATTTTGACATGAAACTTAACAGATGGTCACAAGTGCAAAATTTATTAGACCGATTTAAATTTACTTATTATTATGACAGTTCAGAAAAAGACTCCATTCTAAATTTGTTACAACATGCTTTGATTTTTTTAAAAAAAGCCTCACAACTTACCGAAACTGATGACACATTTAGATATTGTAAACAACTTGATATTGTTGTGGATCAGGTAGTTCAAATGACTAACTCAAAAAAAAAATTCTACTTCCACTGTGATAACTGCATTTATGATATATATTCAATCACCAGCAACTTATAATTTGTTACAAAATTTTTTAATTTTGCCTACTAAGAGATATCTTCAGTATCTATCATCAGGCATGGATGTTTCTTCAAATAAGGAAAACAATCTAGAGACGGCCGTGGTCCAGCGTTAACTTGGATAGAATCTTATTTAAGTGGAAGAACCCAATCCATTGTAATAAAATATTCTGGTAAAAGATATACGTCTAGCACTCTTATGGTTTCTACTGACGTCCCTCAGGGAAGTATTCTAGAGCGTCTATTGTTTATTCTCTATATAAACAACATCGAGTCATATATGGAAGATGTCCTTCTATTGCTATTGCTGATAACTCGACAATCGGGGTCAACTGAAATAATACAAATAAGTTCAGGCTGAGCTTGTGTAAAGTTACTAAGGCTGTGCCAGCACGGATTAGTATTATTATTATTATTTTCCTCGGTTTCCTGATGCTGACAGTCCCCAGTGACCTCCGACGCCTCACGAGAGTCGCGCCAGCACATTAACCACTCCCCATATCCCGCAGGGTTAGTGACTGTAGATTCCGGAATTGTGTGTCCTAAGCAGACGGAGACCAATAGCTACTGATAAGGGAAGGACTATTATCTTGATCCAGTTTATCGTTTGTTTTTATATTTATATTTTTTTTGTTTTTATATTTATATTTTTTTGTTTTTATATTATATTTCCATTTGTATTAATATATGTTAGTGTAGTCTATATTTTTTGTCTGACTGACTATATACTTAGACTTTGTAAAGTCCATGGAAATAAATGTTAATCATTTATTTTTAATATATATTTTTTTTTGTTTCGAAAGAGCCAATGCCGGACAACACTCCTATGACCTCCAGTTTTAATGTTATTATTATTACCATTAATAGAGTACTGATTGCTGTACTGCTGTAGCAATTATCCGCCTATTGTTTAGTTTCTTCTGATATACTCCATCCTTATCCAAAACATCCGTGTTTCTTTTTGGAATACTGACACGATTCTCATATCTTTATTAGTTTAACCATCGAACAGTGAAGATGTCAAGAAGTCAGTAGTGTTTATTTGTGATTTGTGCTGTGAAATTTTAAGTGAAATAATTATACAACATATAGTAAATGGAAGCGTAAAAAAAAGATACTGCATAAATGTATGTAAATTAAAATTGGTTTTGAGATGTTCAACTCATAGATATCTATTTAAATTAATAAGTAGTGTTTGAATAATATATAAGAAATCGTTGTGTAAACTGCATTATATCTTACAAGTGGTAAACACGTGCGAGAAAGTTTAGGGACCATCATAAGATCTCAACCCAGGAACGCCAATAAAAGCATCTGGCTTGTTGTTACTACCAGTGGCGTGTCTCTTGGGTCGAAGTAAGTAGGACTTGTCGTTACACTTACTTAACGGTCGAAATGCCGGTAATGTCTCAATGTGCTTGTTGCAATGTACCTACTGACCAGCATAAGCTAGTTATTTGCTGTGTCTGCAAAAGGTCTTACAATCATACATGTGTAGATATTTCGTCGTCAGAAATACGAATTATTAAATCTAAGAAATCACTTAACTGGTCCTGTCTCAGTTGTTTACAGGTCACTGACGATATCAACGAACTAAAGTCTGTAGTTCTTGAATTAAAAAGGGAGCTTGCTAATTTTCAGTCTCAGAATAGTCATAATTCTCGCAAGCTGTTAGAACCGAGTGATTTTGAAGATATTATCCATGAAGTGCATGAGCGTGAAAAGAGAAAAAGTAATGTTATTTTCTATAATTTGGCTGAAACTCGAGATGAGAATAAGGACATCAGAATGTCCCATGATAAACAAAAGGTTAATAACGTACTGAGTTACCTGGCAATAAGTGCAGATGTAAATAATGTCATACGCTTAGGCAAATTTGACCCTTCTAAGACTACTCCCCGTCCTATTAAAGTATTATTTAACCAGCAATCTACTGTCCATAATATAATTCAGAAAACTAAAAATCTAAAAAACAGTAATCAGTATAAACATATTAATATATCTTTGGATCGAACTCCAAAACAAATTTCATACTATCGCAGTCTCAAGTCTGAGTTGGAAGATCGTCAGAAGAATGGTGAGCAAAATCTCAGAATTAAATATATCCACGGTATGCCAAAAATAATTTCGTTAAACTAGATATGCCCAATGGAGATTCTGTTTCTAGTTATTATACATGCTACTTTCAAAATGTTCGAGGTCTACGTACGAAAGCAGATGAATTTTACTCATCAGTTAGTGCAACGGAATTTGCTTTCATCGGTCTAGTTGAAACTTGGTTTTCGGACGATATTAATAGCTGTGAATATTTCTCTGACTGTTATACTGTGCTACGTTGCGATCGTAATTTTCAAGAAACCAATCTATCTCGTGGTGGAGGTGCTCTATTAGCTATTGACAGTACTTTTTCCTATGAAGAAATTGATATGAATTTTATTACAAACATGTTGGTAAATGTTGATATAGTTGGTTGTAAGTGTTTCTTAAATAGTTATTATGTATTATACATTTATGTAATTTATCTACCGCCATACCTGTCAGCAAGTGATTTAGAACTATTCTTAGATATATTTGGGCATATGATAAATGATCAAAATAATGTCTTAATAATGGGCGATTTTAATGTAACTACTTTTAATGATGAAAGTGTCTCTGAAGTCAGATCTCAATTAGTTAGAAATTTCACTCACTTTAATGATCTTAACCAGAAAAATGAGATATCAAATGCAAATGATCGGTTGTTGGATCTAATCATGACAAACATACAATGTAACGTAATTCATGACAATGCACCATTGGTTAGAGAAGATCCACATCATCCCGCGCTTTATATGACTCTGTCAGCCAAATTTTCCACGCAAACAATATTTGCCAGCGGTGATGCTATTAAATCTTATAACTTTCGTAAAGCGAATTTTCCATTATTATATGAATCTTTACTTAACATTGATTGGTCATTTCTTAACGAGTTTTTAGACGTAGATGCAGCTTGCGAGAGTTTCTATCTTAAATTAAATTCGTTATTTGATTTATATGTTCCTCTACATAAAAAGTAGAAAACGTGTGTATCCTGTGTGGTACACTCCCGAATTAATAACAAATATTAAACTTAAGAACTTTTACAGAAACAAACATAGAAAGACAAATAATCATATCTATTTAGAAGATTTCAAAAGGTTGCGTACAATAATAAAAGCTCAAATCTCTGAGGCTTACAATATATATATAAAAAAAACTGAAAATAGTATCATAACAGATTCAAATCAATTCTGGTCTTTTATCCACAACAAAAAAAGGCACAACACGTATACCAGGTAAGATGCACCTTAATAATTCTATTCCATACGATACCCCTGACAACATTGTAAATGGTTTTGCAAATTATTTTAATAGCGTTTTTATACAAGATAATGTTGACTCCGCTAGTTTGAGTAATAAATTAAGTAATATGCCTTGTATTAACATCAATTATTTTACCGAGGAAGTCATACAAACTTCAATAAAGAAATTAAAAAATAAAATGTCAGCCGGTCATGACCTAGTTCCAAGTTATTTAGTTAAGGACTGCTCTGGAGTTTTCATTAAACCGTTGGCTATAATTTTTAATTTATCATTACGTACGTCTCAATTTCCAAATTGTTGGAAATTAGCCAGAGTTTGTCCAGTGTTAAAAAATGGTGATAAAAGTAATTTAGCAAATTACAGGCCCATTACAATTTTGTCTAATTTCGCGAAGGTGTTCGAGATTTCCATATACAATCACGTCTATCCTTCAGTAAAAAAATCGCTTTCAATTGATCAACATGGTTTCATGGAGCAGCGCTCAACTGTAACTAATTTAGCCCTAATTACGCAAAAAATATCGGAAACCTTAGATGCGCAGGGACAGGTGGACGTGGTGTATACGGATTTCTCAAAGGCCTTCGATACTATTAATCATTCTATTATAATATCTAAACTCGCATATTTTGGGTTTTCCTGCAGTTTGATTAATTTCTTTATTTCCTACTTGGATAATAGATTACAATACGTAGCATACAATGGGTTTAAGTCGGATATGTATACGGCTACGTCTGGAGTTCCGCAGGGCTCCAATCTTGGACCGCTTTTATTTCTTCTCTTTATTGATGATGTCACTAAAGTGATTGACTGTGATAAGCTCCTGTTTGCAGACGATCTAAAAATATATGCTAAGATTAACTCAATACAGGATTGCTTATTCTTACAATCCCAGGTTAACTTGCTTATAGAATGGTGTACTACTTCCAAACTTAATCTAAATGTATCTAAGTGTAAAGTCGTAAGCTACTCACGAAAGAACAAGCCAATTCTATATGAGTATTTTCTAAACGACCAAGTGTTAGATAGGCAAAATTCAATAAAAGATTTAGGCATACTGTTTGATAATAAATTATCTTTTGCCGAACACATAAACAATCTAGGACTATCATCCTCAAAAACTTTAGGTTTCATTATCAGAAATTGTAAATCTTTCACTAACGACGCTGCGTTGAATGTTCTTTATTATTCACTTGTACGTTCCAAATTGGAGTATGGATCTCTAATTTGGTACCCAATTTATGAGAACCATTCAACGTATCTCGAATCTATCCAAAGAAAATTTTTAAAATTCTTAGCTTATAAAAATGATCGTGTATATCCTGGTCGAGGCTTCAACCACGAATTACTTTTATCTAGATTCGAGATGTCATCATTAAAGACTCGACGGATTATGAACAGTTTAATTTTTCTCCACAATCTGCTTCATAATAAAATTGACTGCTCACCACTTCTTGAACTCCTTAATTTTAGAGTGCCAACTTTCAATTCCAGACAAAATATCACTTTTTACACACCTAATGCAAGAACCAATGCCATTAAAAAGCCTATTTACGTTATGTCACATAATTTTAACTCTGTATCTGATCTGTGTGATATTAATCTCTGTTCAGTTCTATCCTTAAAAGAAACCATTCATAGACACTTTCATCCATAGCTTAACTATCCCACCATTATTGTTATGTTACCTATTTTATTGAATAATTATGTTTATAACTCGATCTAAACTGCTGTCATTATTATTTTATATTATTGTCAACCTATAGTGCTATATTATTGTAGTTATATGTATTACTTTGTTTAAGTAAATTCTACTATGTATCCTTATAATATAAATTTTTTTCTTATTGTATTTCATACATTTTGTCCTGTAAGTGGATTTTCTGTTGGGCAAATAAATAAATATTATATATTATTATATATTATATTATTATTGTGTCTAATGCCACCATGTAAATACAATTAAATTAACAGCAAATGTCACTTAAATAAGAGTTATATGGTGTTTTAGTTGAAATTGCAAGAAACGGTTTAAGTACCCTTAAATACATCAATAATGGTGTTTTCCTACAAAAATCTCATAACACTAAATTAGAAAATAAATATGTAAATCAATAAAAGTGTCGTTTATATTTATGAGTTGAATATATTGGATCCTCGTATATATTTTTGACAATATATTTTTTTTATGGTTATAAGATGACTGAAGAATAAATATACATAATATAGTTATTCCCTGTAGTTAGTAACATCTATAAAAAAAATATTTAGAAAATACGAGGCAATAAAATGAGTTTGTCTCATAAAATATCAATTAGAATGCATAATTAATATTTATGTACCTAGTATAGGAATTTTATTCTATGGAGATATAATAAATATTGATTATTATTACTTTATATAATTTTTGAATTTCATCGAAATCATTATTAATTATTTTTAAATAATTTACCTATTTATGCATCCTACAGTAGCTTGATTATAAATACTTATAGATATTATTATGATAAAATTTCTAATTATTAATTCTGAGAAACATGATAAAACGAAACAAAAAAAAAAAGACGATGTGTGGAATGTGAAAATAAAGAAAAGGAAATCGATGTAAAGAAAATAAACATTAGGAATAGTTCATAATTCATGAGCTAATAAACAAATGACCGAGAAAAACATACAAACCTCTAAATACGACTCATTTGGATATTGAATAAATATACTAAATAACATCCAGATCTAATAACCAATTTATGTAGATGACAAATCAATGAAAAATTCTCTTTCGGAATCCGCAGAAAATCATGTTTACACAATATTTTCTAGTGAAATTCTAGCTAACATCGTAGGGTGTCCGTTTCTAGTTTTGAAAATCGAAGCTTGAATACGACAAACATCGTAGCATTTTGTGGTTCCTGAAGCAGAATTTATCCTCATCAAAAATGGCCTTAACTCTAAAATAAAGAAAATTAGAAGGCACCCCCATTTGACTATGCCAACTGTATTACGTACAATAAGCTACTAAAAAAATGGAAAAAACGTGAAGAGCTATATCCTCAGAAGATATATTTTATTTGAGATGGATTATTAATTTTGCGAATTATCAAAATGTCATAATTTTACAAAAAAACGTTTTATTTTGTTTGAAGAAATCTGATATCTGTCGATATATTTTATTGCCGATTATAAAAAAAAAATTTACTAATATTTTACAAATTGTCTACAGTTTTGCAATTTTTTTTCTCAAACTTCAATAGTAATTTTTTTTTTGCAAAACTTCTTTATTTAATTTAATCTTTATAGTTATATCTTAAATAATTTCATAGGTACTATGCTCCAATTGTTAGATATGGCATAGCCTATAATTCGCCAGCCACCGTTGAAGGCTCATGAAAGCTACACCACCAGCTAGCTAGCAGGAATTTAAAAAAAGCCTGTTATTCTTATATTTCTCCTAACCTCTCAAACAGTACATTTTCTTTCATAGTTAGTGATTTGTATTTAACCCTAAACAAAAATTTAATTGAAATATTTTTTAACTTGAGTCTATTTTCTGTAAACTACCACAAATAAATAATTATAAGCTATAAATCTGTTTAGCATGTATATACATACATCATGCTGTGAACCATTTTTCTTTTTTTCTTTGCAAACTATCTATTGCAAACTTCTATTAAATGGAAACATCCGAAACTGTTTCAATAAAAATAAATAAAACTTGTAATAATAGCCATAACATAAGAGAAATACATGAATATTCAATATGTCACAGAGAAATTATAAACAATAATTAAAAAAAAGTCTCCTCCATGACAATGTTTTCTCACATTGCCGTGACCAGGATTCGAACCTGGGTTACTACGGCCACAACGTAGGGTCCTAACCACTAGACGATCACGGCTATAGGAGTCGTTGTTTATTATAAAAATGATTGTAAACAATTGCATTTTGCTACACTTCTTTGCTCTACTTTTTAATCACGTAGCTGGTGAACCATGAATTGAACTGAATAGATATAAAATGACGCCATAAAATTAAGTTATCCATTTATTTTCAAGTCATTTATTTGGTAAGTATATATATATATATATATATATATATATATATATATATATATATATATATATATATATATATATATATATATATATATATATATAACTTTTCGGAGGGTTGCAGGCGTAATTTCAGCGCAAGTTTGCCTACTCCGGTTTTCCATTTGTAATCTATTTCGTGGCTGCATTTTGTAGAATTCATCCTTCAGAAACCCCCATTAAAAAAAGTCCAAGGGCGTTAGGTCAGGTGACCTCGTAGGCCAATTAATAAAAGGGCTATTTCTTCCAATCCACCTCCGCGGAAAGTTGTCGTTTAGCCAATTCCGTACTACCTATGCATTGTGGATTGGGGCTCCATCAAGTTGAAATGTCAGATTGTTGTATGCAAAGAGAGGCAAGTTTTCAATTTCGATTGAAAATTCAGTTTGCAAAAAAAATTTTAAAATGTTCCGCATTTAAATTTCCCTCAAAGAAATATGGCCCAATTATTTGTTCATTCAGAATACAGCACCACACATTCACCTGGCGGCGTCAGTTTACAACCCAATGAGGGTTTTCAACGGACCAGTTTCGAGTATTTTGAGAGTTAACTGTGCCATTAGTTGTAAATGTTGCTGGATCTAAGAATAAAATATTTTTTAAAAAAATTAGGGTTGTTCAAAAACTCTCTCTGACACCAAAAGCAATATTCCAGCCGGCTTTCTTCGTTTCCTTCGTAATTTATTTCGACGGAAGCATCGCCAAATTGTATCCTTGGGTACAATTAAAATTGTGGACATTCTCCTTAGGCTACACCTTGGATTTTCTCTCACATACTGAAGAATTTCTGCATCTCTAACATGATCCCGCACACGTTGTTCTTGTTTGTTGCCACTTTGCCAGTTCTATTGAATAAATTATTAATTCGACAAACCTTTATATGGTCTATTGGGGGGTCGATCTGGATGCCGATTATTAACTTCTGTACCCTCGCTGTACGAGAATTATCACTAACTAATCTAACAATTTCCAGTTTTCCGCAGTTGTGAGCATTTTAATTGAAATAAAATATGCTAGAATATAAAAAATCAGACAGAATGCCAACAGATTTACTTGACAACTAATCTGATATTTACAAAATTGTTTTTTAGTAAAAACAAAGGAGTCAGAGTATGCTTATCAAAACGAGAAATTTGGGACTGAATTTTTTTCCTCAAAATCTCATTTTTTTTTTAGAATTTAACTAAACTTCGGATTCAGGGTTTTTGAATGATTTCGAACAAGTTTTGTTAATAAAATTTTTTGGTTAAAAAAATGCCTACTATGATTTTTTGAATTTCTTTCATATAATTTAGCATCGTAGATGGCCTTGTATTTAAAGATAGAAAGTGATTTTGTGGTCTAAAGTAGATCTTGGTGACCTCTATCTTTTGATATCAGTTTGATTTAAATCGGACAAAAAACAAAAGAATTATTACGCTGTTACACTCTGAGACACACTGTATATATATCATATATAGGTACAAATATAGATTTTAGTGTCTAATGAAATATGTTATTTGTAACTTGTCTTAGTATAAACTGTAATGTTTAAATGTGTATATATACAAATATATACATAAATATATCAAAATGATGGAAATTTTATGGGAAATTGAAAAATTAAAAAATATACAGGGTGTTCCATTTAAAAAGAACGTCTGTCACTTTTTTCCGACACACCCTATATATATATGAAGATATTTTCCAATTGTGCCCCTACTCACCCCCTACATGAATTCACTTAAAAACTTTTTTAAAATCATTAACAAATAACCAATATCTTACTTCCTCAGAAAGCTGGGACACCCTGTATTTTATGGTGACTAGGAAAAACTCATAATTAATTGCCCTGAAGATGGTAATAAAATTTACTGAAACGTCGGCAAGTTGATAAAATAGTTTTTTCTCAAAATAAGGCACCCTTACCCAACAACATTTTTCCAACTATTAATAAGCCGGTCTAAAAAATTTTCTACTACTATTAATAAAATTTCATTATGGAGAAAACATTGGTCCATTGAGCTTCGGTCGAATCGACGAGTTATTTCAAAAGTTTTATGTAACAAGTCCTTAAGCATAGCCATCTTTGTTACTAAAAAACACAAAGAGACACGCTACTGAGAGCGGCCGCCGTTGAGCAACTCTGCTGATAATTTTTATCATCTGGCATTATGAAAGTACATTAAATAAGCTTATTTCTATAATAGTTTGTATTATTTTACAAATTTTTACCTTTACTACTTGTTCTTGGAAATCGTTTAATAGTTTTGCTGCTATGACTAAAATATTTATTACTAAAGCTGGCCGAGGTGGCTGGAGTACAGCCACGGTCTTGCGCTGGCTCACACGTGCCGATTTAGAAGTGATTTACGCTGCAGTCTTATTTGAAAGGTTAATGCGTGAGGTTGTACCTATAAATTATACATAATGTTAAACGCGCCAGAGGGTAAAAACCGACCGTACGCGGACACAGTGAATAAATTTATCGGTGAATTTCCGGATTTATTCTATGACGGATGCAAAATAATTTCTAAAGTCTGCAATCAAGACTTAATGTGCTGGCACAAAACAGATTGTCGTCGTCATATCAATACCGTGCAACATCAAAATAAAAAAATGGCATGCCTTTGACAACTCAGTTTATGTTTGATTTATTGTTAATGTTAATAGCCTGTAATATTCCGCTATACATACTGGATAAACAACCATTTCGGGAGTTTTGGAATAAATACAATCCCCAGGTGAACTTACCAAGTCGTACATCGTTACGTAGATATATTCCAGCTGTTCGTGAAGACATTGTAAATAGGATTAAATGTGGATTAAAAAATACACGGCTCTGATTATGTATTGACGAGATGACAGATTGTAAAAAAAAATTCTATTTTAAATATTTTAGTACGTGTACTGGACCCTCTTAAACCAACATTTCCACTTTTACTAGCTAGTAAAAGATTAACGGCGTGTACTGGCGAAATAATTACGTGTGTGGTGTTGGAAACATTCGAAAAATTTGAACTTTCAACAAGTCAAGTATTGATGTTTGTGACTGATGGTGCCGCGACAATGCGCGTGGTAGGCCGTTCTCTTCAAAGAGTCAATTGCAGGTTTTTACATGTTACGTGTAAAGTGCATGCGTTATATCTTGTGGCAGAAACGATTCGAAAATGTTTTCCAGAGGTAGATGCATTAATAGCAAATACAAAAAAAGTATTTCTCAAATCTCCTAAACGGCTTCGAGCATTTCACAGACAGTGTCCTGGTATCCCTCAACCACCAGAGCCGATTCTTACACGTTGGGGAACGTGGTTGAAAGCGGATTTTTATTATGCTGAATATTTTCAACAAATAAAAGCTGTGATACAATAGTTCAACCCTAACGAGGCTGCAGCTATTAGGGAAAGCCAGACAAGCTTTCAAGACATTTCCCTTGATACAGATTTAAAAACTATTAATAACAATTATAGAGGGACTACACAACGCAATAGAAAAATTGCAAAATAGTTCATTGTCGTTAGTGGACGACGTAAATACACAGCTACAGGCTATAAATGACGCAAAAAATAATCGCGTTAGTGAAAAATTCGAGTGTGTATTACAGAAAGATCCTCATTTTAGCAAATTAAGACAAATTTGTGATGGTGCATCTACAGCTGCGTTAAGTGAGTTCACAGATTGTTTTACTTATGCCTGTATTACATCCGTAGATGTCGAACGGTCATTTTCAAAATACAAACATATTTTTTCACCAAAGCGAACATCGCTGACGGAAACAGCTGTAGAAACATACCTGATGCTATTATACTATAGATCTTCCCCACTTTGTGATAACGACAACCAAACTACTTCATAAATCTGCTTAAAAGGGTGAGTTTTATACAAAATTTTATAAAATGTAACATTATTGTTAAAATTTATTTCCATTTATTGTACTTATTCAAGTATTATGATATGATGTAAACATATGAGTCATATGACGGCTCTGTCGGCCAGGTGACCTCGGCCAGCTTTATTTATTACCTATGATTAATACATTGAAACGAACCAATAATATGGACGAAATATAAATATGATATTCTTTATTATTTTTATCTGTCTGTACAACCTATATTTGTGGTTTAATCTTTACACCATGTATAAAAAATATGGTTAGGTTAATATTACAATGTCAATAACATCTAAAGAGTAACCAAAAAATGATTCTCTCTAGGAACATTATGGGAATTCTTATACCACTTTTACAGCCTGGCTCCTATTTTAGTAAATGAACAGGAAGAAATATCTGCCTACCTACATTGATGAATCAATTCATTTAGACTGTTTTCAAAATTTCACATCGGCAACAAATACAAATATTTGGTTTTATTTTAAGAGGTTTTTTATTTTCATATCTTGTTAATGTAGAAAATAATTTATTTTATTAATAAATAATCCATATTTTCCCTTCATAGTTTTGGGAAATTTTTAATATTTTAAGTAGAATATGTAACCCAATCTTCTCCCCCTAAGTTTCAAGGGAAATGTCTCGTGCAAATCGTTCTGGAAAATTGATAAGAAATATAACATGAGATGGCGTATTTCAAACTGCATAAGAGACTGGTGGCGCGACTTTAGATTTTTCCTTACTAAATCATCTATCAAACATCTGTCGTGTTAATCGGATTTTGTCAACTATGACACGACTGAGTGAGTGATTTAAGTTTATCGCACGAACTGTTAGTTTTTTGGGAACAAAATACACCCAAGACAATTTACTATACGGAGTGTTTGTAAATTGCTATCGAGAAATTTGGGAGATAATTATACATGAAATTTTTTTAAAAAAAGTACTTGTATGTATATTTCTTCCTAAGGGCCCCAGCAACTAGGTTTTATTTATTATCTGAAGGACACATTGCGGTTGTTGAAAATTATATATACCATTTAGTGTTAATTTGGCTTATTATTTTATGATTATTACAAAATAATTCATCCATAGGCGTAGTAAATAGCCAAATTTAACCCACCCAAATCACCCCTTAAAAGGTTAAAATGGCTCAAATTTTTTCTACTGAAATAACATATGTAAGAACGTATTGTAATATTTATAAGAAAAAAAGTACAGACACGAAAAAACCGAAATTTTTTTTAACTCTTTAAGGGGTGGTTTGGCGGTGTTAAATATGGCCAAAAAATCTGCCAGCCAAGGTTTTTTAGTGCTTTGTGAACTATATGGTGGCTGGGCTGACGTTTCTTTTAATTTGAACTATTTTTTATCAACATTTCAAATTGTGATCCATCGCCACTTTGATGGCAAATTGCTCAAAAACCGACCGACAGAAATGTCCGCTACTATATACAATATTGTACTCAGCAAAACAAACATTTTGCGCTAGGTTTGGTGCGGTAACTAAAATTTTTTTTTTCCATTTCTGGTTAACGCGCGCCAACCGAAAGTTTTGTCTGCCAGCGTACTTGGGGTACGTGGAATACATATACTAACTACCTATGTGGACAAATATCGGTAACCATTCGATGAAAAAAAGAAATGTTCTCCTCTCCATATCCGGCCATTATGGTACTCATATGGTCTCTTTGATTACCGACTGGCAGACGGCAAGCTTTCATCGTCGAATTTGCACGATATTGCTTAGACTACTAGGACAGACAAATAAAATAATGTTGTTTAGTTAGTTGTGTTCTGGGATATGTTGAGGAAGAAATTTAATTACTGTAGTTATAAAAACACTTGAAAAAAGTGTGAAGTAAAAAAAATTTAAAAATTGCAATATTTTACTTCCTCACCCCTCAAAGTTAGGAAGTTATGTATTCGTGAAAAAAATTTTTTGAAATTTTTTTTTGCATTTCTGGACGAATCTCGACGAATTATGCTGACACAAAATTTCAGACAGAAAAATTTTTCTGTCTATGTGTCTGTCTGGTTCGCGATAGCAGCTACAATTTTTGAGACAAAGCTTTCAAATTTGGTACACACATTTAGAGGACAAGGAAGAGATTGAGTTCGTTGATCAGCAAAAAATCGGTCCCAATGTCTAAAAAAAAATATTAGTGACATTCCACCAATGTGACTTTTTTGAAACGTCAAAATGTGGCTTTTTTGCAACGTCAAAATGTGACTTTTTTGAAACGTCAAAATGTGGCTTTTTTTGCAACGTCAAAATATGATGTTTTTGAAACGTCAAAAAATGTGACTTTTTTGAAACGTCAAAAATTACTTTTATTATAAACTCCACCACACTTCGAGTTTTACTACGGTGAGTTCTTTAAAGTTTCTACTGAAAAATAACTAATTTAAACATTATAACTAGGGCTGTCAAAAAATGTTCCGTGGGACAGTTGCGTATGCGAAATTAACTAATACGAGAAACAATAAACTGTTACAATTTATAACAATGTATGTAAAACTTACCCTCTTAACTATCTTGCTTATCACAAAGTGGAGATGTGTAGCCATTTTGTAGCATCAGGTATGTTTCTATGGTTGTCTCCATGAGTGATATTCGCTGTGGTGAAAATATATTCTTATATTTTGAAAACGACCGTTCGACATCTACTGATGTAATACATGCATACGTAAAATAGTCTTTGAACGCACTTAACGGATCTGGTGTTGCACCATCACATATTTGTCTTAATTTGGTAAAACCGGTGTCTTCATTTAACACACTTGCGAACTTTTCTTTAACGCGCTCTTTTGTTGCGTCACCTGTAGCGTGTAGCAGTAGATTTACTTCGTCCACTATTTGCAGTGACTCCGCTAACGACAACGCACTGTTTTTTAATTTTTTTATGCTTTCATGTAATGGTTTATAGTTCTTCACAATATTTTGTAAAGCTGTTTCAACGGAAATATCTTCGAATTTTGTCTGGCTTTCCTAATAGCTGCAGCCCCATCTGGATTGAATTGTAGTATCACAGCTTTTATTTGTTGGAAATAATCAGCATAATAAAAAGCTGCCTGCAACTATGTTCCCCAACGTGTAAGAATCGGCTGTGGTGGTTCAGGAATACCGGGACACTTGCTATGAAATGCACGGAAACGTTTAGGAAATTTAAGAAACACTTTTTTTGTACTTGCTATTAATTCATCCACCTCTGGAAAACCTTTCCGAATAGTTTCTGCCACAAGATGTAAAGCATGCACTTTACACGTAACATGTATAAACGTACAACCTTGTTCTTGCAAAGAACGGCCTACCGAATGCATTGTCACGGCGCCATCAGTCACAAACATCAACACTTGACTTCAAATTTTTCTAACGTCTCCAGCACCATCCTGGTAATTGTTTCGCTAGTACACTGACTTAGTATTTCCCTAGCTAGTAACAGTGGAACTGTCGGTTTAAGAGGGTCCAGTACTCGTACTATAACATTTAAAATATATATTTTTTTACAATCTGTTTTCTCTTCAACAGATAACCACAGCCGTGTATTTTTTAATTCGCATTTCATCTTATCTACGTGTATAGTTGGTAGATAGTTACATAATGTTGTGCGACTTGGTAACTTCACCTAGGCATTGTATTTATTCCAGAACTCTCGAAATGGCTGTTTATCGAGTATGTGCAGCGGAACATCACAGGCAATCAGCATTAATAGTAAATCAAACATAAACTGTGTTGTCGAATCCACGCCATTTCTTTTTATTTTTATGGTGTACACTATTTACGTGAAGTCCACAATCACGCTTATCCCAGCACATCAAATCTTTCTCGCACACTTTACAAATTATTTTACCACCATCATAAAATAAATCCGGGAATTCACCTATGAATTTATTCACTTTGTCAGCAAATGGCCGTTTTATACCCCTACGTACGTCTGCCATGCTTTATTATTAAATTAATATCAACAATACAGTGCAACAAATAAAATAAAAACACAAAAACAATATGCAATACGCCCAAGTGACTTAACGTGTACACAACTCGAAAGCTAATAATAGACCGGACTGGAGAAAGAGTTTCGCGGTCAAGGTGAATGTCGACGACAGTAAATACATCTGTACTCTACGACCATGATAGACAGAAACGATTTGCAGCTTTAGTTACAATCATAAAACAGCTAATATTTTTTATAATAGCAAACATAAGTTTCTTAAATAAATATGAAGTCTTTTACATTTTCGTCTTGAAAGTCTGATATTCCCCAATTATTAACTTATAAATCAAATTTACTTTGAAGTCCATATTCCCAATTTAAGTAAATTATAAAATAGGGCAATAGCGATTACATTTTTCAAAATCAGGACTGATGCTAATTTATGTGAAAATACAAAGAATGTAATACATCCAACAAAGAAAGTTTATCTTCCAATATATCTTCAACAGTTTGATCAGATCTTCTTGTGGAATATTATTTAACTCGAATTCATCAGTAAATACTTTATTATTATGGCATAAATCAGTTATTTCCGATATATGACTTTCTTGGGGAGTTTTCTCTTGAATTTGTCATTCTGCACCCATATCACATTATTACCAGCTGGTTTATAAATTCGATCGCATTATTTATTTATTTTGCAACTCTGCAACTAGAATAGTAACTTCACAAGTTTGTACTAAGTTTTCTTTGAAGATTAAAGAAGACCATTATCCTCCTTGGTAAATTTTCATTGGTAACTTGGTATTTGTATATTGTAATTATTTCAAATAGGTCAAATATAATGGTTATTTCGACATTATGGTTATTTGAAGGTAACAATTTTTTTAAATATTTTTTAAATATTGATATGACTTTAAAGAAAGTTATTAAGACAAAATTAAGTAATTATTGACCTCATTGAATTATCATGCCTCTAAGATTTTTCTATTTTGCTTACTTGTTAGTTTCGAATGAGAAATTTCAGGCGAAAAGCAATAACAGGAGCAGATTGATATTCATGCTGAAAATCAAATTTGTCGAAGATAATTTCTTTGTTGATCAAGACCATGGTGACGCTGATGTTCTCATCGTGGAAACAGTGATGCAACGTTCTTTGGAGAAAACTGCTGTCACTGTTGGAGAAGACGTTGATCTCTTGGTGTTACTTGTTAAACTTGACTCCTCCCTCGAAACGTATCTTCTTCATGAAACCAAGGAAAGATAGAACAGAGATGAAGATATATTCATCAGAAAGCTTGATTAAGCGTCCTGAATGTAAGGAGCATATTCTGTACCTGTACACCATGACAGGATGTGATACAACATCCGCATTTCTACAAAAGGAAATTTGTACATTGTGTCTATTTGGTAAACGACCAGACCTGTCGATCGATTCAGTAAGAAAAACCCATCGAAATGACCGATTCAGAGGTATGGAGGAATATTCCTGTTAGCCCTGTGCAGTGTACCAATATCTGAAACATATCTCGACGACTACTAGTCTAGCCAATAGCGGGCTAATTCAACGATAAAAGATTACCGTCTGCCAGTCGGTAATCAAAGACCCTATATAAGTACCATACTTTTTCCCTTTTGAAATTTTTGGTATAAAAGAGGGTAATAAATTTTAATCAAAGCTCAAATTTTTCGTATTTTCTACTATAGTAACATATGCAAAGGACTTTTTTTGTTATTTATAAGAAAAAAGTACAGACACCTTTAAGGGGTGGTTTGAGGGGGGTTAAATTTGGCAAAAATGTCTGCCAGACAATGTTAGGGTTTTTTAATACCTTGTGAACCATAAGCTAGCTGGAAAGACTTTTTTTAAATTATAACAATTTTTTATCAACATTTCAAATTTTGATCCATTTTTCGCCATTTTGATGGCAAATTGCTCCAAAACCTACCGATAGAAAATATCTGCCACTATAGCACAGTACTATACACACCAAAACAAACATTTTGCGCTAGGTTTAGTCCGGTAACTCAAAATTTTTTTTTCAATTTCCGGTTACCGCGCGCCAACCGGAAGTTTTGTCTGCCAGCGTAATTGGGGTATGTGGAGTATCCAATCGCCATACCGAAAATTTCAAAAGAGAAAAGTATGGTACTCATATGGTCTCTTTGATTACCGACTGGCAGATGCGCAGACGGTAACCTTTCATCGTCGAATTTTCATGATATTGCCTAGACTATACCGATTCAAATGTTTTACGAGATCTGTGAGAAAAAGTAAGAATGATTTAAAAAAATACTGTCTTTGCAAATATGCCGCTATCATTTTCCTCATTTTCATCTTAATAAAAAGAATAGAAAAGTTACAAGTATGAACATTTGACACTATTATGAATTGCATAAATAGTGTTTAATTATATCCATCGGTAAATAAATTCTGTAAGTATAAATTAACTCTGTTCATTGACAATACACTTAATTGCTACTGAATTTTATATATTTTATATTTACATAATATTAATGCAAGTGATAAGTATAAAGTGTAACTAATAACCAAACTATGCAAATTTACAGTAGGTACTTGAAAACCACCAGACCATGTAGAACCGCAATCATATTTACGGCTAATTACGCCACCGATTAAGGATTCATTATTATAGATTTTGTGTCGATACTGAATTAACTATAGTACACAGGATTAATCTGGCTAACTTACCTGCAACCTATTACTATCTAATATTAAGCATACCTCTTGATGACACTAAATAACTTGATGAAACGAAATAACTTTACAGAATATATGTACGGGGTGATTCCATTTTAAGTATAAAAAGAGGAATCGATAGATTTTTAAAAAATGTGTAGTTGGTATATTGTCTATAATTATTTATTTATGGCATCCTACAATGTTATCACAGGATACTGTAACTAATCCATCTTTATGCCGTGTACAATGTACATGAAATAAATTTTCACATTTAAAAAAATTTAAATTCTTTCAAATGTATGTTTTTGAATAGTTATAGTCAGAATTTAAATACAAATAATTTATGTACAAGGGTGATTATAGAAATTCATAGCCGTTTTTGAAATAATTTGCATTGATAGTTTCTTTTTTTGTGGGGATTTCGGTCAGGTATAACTAATTTAATTTTGTTTTTCTAACGTTTCGGTTTATTACACCATCATCAGAGAACTACAATTAGGATAATATTTTAAAAACATAGTTATGATTATTTTACATTAAAATTTACTTACACTATTAATTATTGGAAATTTGTTTAAAATTTTTATTACATGTTGTTTGGTTGTCTGTTTTAACGCAACTGAGAAATTGTAACATAGTTTGTGGGCTCTTAAAGTATTGTTTATGTTACAGAGATAACGTTGGAATGTATATGGTTTATTGTGGGTGTTTTGCTTAAATAGTGAATATATAATAAGATATTTTATTTCAAGAATTATTATTTTGTATCGGTTAGATGTAAAAATTGATTTCATGTTGTAATGTACCCCAATCACTTAATTAAGTTAAAATAGGTGTCGCTTAAATTTTCTATATCAGTGCGATTATTTATGGCGTTGGTATGTCTTTTTATTTGCAACATTTCATGTATGTTTCTTCGGTTATAATTAGGTTCTTTTTCTAATATTTGTATGTTGTTAAAATTAAATCGGTGGTTTCGTTCTATGGCGTGTTTGGCTAGAGCTGTCGTGTTTTGGTTTTGAGTTTTTATGCTATATTTGTGCGTGTACACTCTTTTATGTAGATATTGTTTAGATTGGCCTATATAGGTACCATTACAGTCGTTGCAGTCTATCTTGTATATAGTGTTAGTTTCGTCTTCGGTTAGTAGTCTGGGTTTAAGTTTTGTGAAAAAATTTTTCGTGGTATTGTATGGTTTATGGGCTATTTTTATATTGTGTTGTTTAAATACGCTTGCTATTTTTTTCGGATACTGTTGGTATGTATGGCATGGATACATATTTATTATTACTATTATTTATTGTGAGGGTTGTTTTATTAAACCTATAATAAAACAACCCACACACCATGCCAACAGTATCCGAAAAAATAGCAAGCGTATTTAAACAACACAATATAAAAATAGCCCATAAACCATACAATACCACGAAAAAATTTTTCACAAAACTTAAACCTAGACTACCAACCGAAGACGAAACTAACACTATATACAAGATAGACTGCAACGACTGTAATGGTACCTATAAAGGCCAATCTAAACAATATCTACATAAAAGAGTATACACGCACAAATATAGCATAAAAACTCAAAACCAAAACACGACAGCTCTAGCCAAACACGCCATAGAACGAAACTAGAACGAAACCACCGATTTAATTTTAACAACATACAAATATTAGAAAAGAACCTAATTATAACCGAAGAAACATACATGAAATGCTGCAAATAAAAAGATATACCAACGCCATAAATAATCGCACTGATATAGAAAATTTAAGCGTAACCTATTTTAACTTAATTAAATGATTGGGGTACATTACAACATAAAATCAATTTTTACATCTAACCGATACAAAATAATAATTCTTGAAATAAAATATCTTATTATATATTCACTATTTAAGCAAAACACCCACAATAAACCATATACATTCCAACGTTATCTCTGTAACATAAACAAAACTTTAAGAGCCCACAAACTATGTTAAAATTTTTGAGTTGCGCTAAAACAGACAACCAAACAACATGTAATAAAAATTTTAGAACAAATTTCCAATAATTAATAGTGTAAGAAAATTTTAATGTAAAATAATCATAACTATGTTTTTAAAATATTATCCTAATTGTAGTTCTCTAATGATGGTGTAATAAACCGAAACGTTAGAAAAAAAAATTAAATTAGTTATACCTGACCGAAATCCCCACAAAAAAAGAAACTATCAATATTAATTGATATTAACGGTCAAGAAAAGAAAAAAATAATTTGCAAAATTTATACATGAGTAGGTAGAAAACAGTAGATGTTTTGTGTACAAATTTTTGTCGACAGATTTATATCTCGGGATTGCCGATATATTTAAAAAACGATTGTATATATTACTTTTTTCACAAAGACATGGATTATATCTAGTTAAAGTAAAATTAGTAGGAATAGTCTAATTTATTTTTGATGAACAATCTTAATTACGAATATTTTCTCACTTTTAACAAATTTAAAAAAAAAATAGTTGTCACAAGGTTTCCACTAACCTTAAAAGTATAGTGTTGTCGCGTTAATCTTGAACAATTAAAACCAGGGTGAACCGAATTATCAAATAATCTCGTTCATCAGATCTTATTTTAAATAGGTACTTTGATTAAAAAGTGCAACTGAGTGTAGTCAAAAGTGAGTATTTGTTAATTATTCATTCGATTTCATCTTTTCCGTTTTCATACAATTAATGAAAAGGCGGAAAGAAATTGTGTTTTTTTCATGGATCGAAACGCAGTAACGTAATTGAAACTGGATTACCAAATATAGAAAATCTGGACTATAGCGTACACAATAGGAACGGATATTATGGAAACATCCGAGTTAATGCAGGTTCGGATTGTCGCGACACCAGTATATGAAATTTAATCGTATTGTGTTTTGATTAAAATACTATTATTGATGTTATATTATTATTATATTAAAACATTACGGTATAATAAATCAAATTTATTACTGTAAACATATTTTTTCTGCTTCAATATTATTTAATTTGTTTAATAACATCTTTAGCCTGATAAGATTGTCTTATTAATATAATTAAGGCATTAAATAAATTCCAATAGCTACCGCTACTTATAGCAATTTACAGGTACTTTCAAAGGTGCTTAAAAGAGAGTAATTCAATAATGGTATCTACTTAGAGAAATGATGGGCATCCTGAAACCTGTGTAGAGTTTCAATATTGGGTTATTATTTGAAGTGCCATCATCAGTGCTCGTCTAAAACTGGATTAATAATAATGCTTGCTCATCATCCCTAGCTGGACCATCAAAATTAATTACAATTGAATAGCTCTATGCAGAGTCAACAGCTGTTTGATTCTCGTCCATTCCCTTTGTCTAAGTATGTAAATATACTTTGTTATGCCATCCTGCTTAAACTTACAAAGATAATAGTTTTCGGCTAACAAATTTAATACTCCTCAATTACCCTAATGTTAATTAAATTTAATTTATAGTGTTTCAATAAAAATGTTGTTTTGGCACAGTACGTATTTTCAAAACATATTTTTTTGAATGCAAGTAATAAATTGTATTGCATTTTATTTATATATTACATTTAGCATTATTACATTATCACTTAATGTTTTTATATAATTATATAATATTTTTTTAAATCATTTTTATGAAAACTGACAAAAATAAAAAATAAAGCACGTAAATTAGACAACTCCAAATTCACAATCGGAGCTGTACTGATAAAAACCCGGATATATAACCTCCCCTTTGTTTTTATTGGGGCGAAAGTCTGGCTTTGTACCTGGGAATTGGCAGACTGAATAACTAACTATGTTTGCCTTAACGGTTTAGCCCGCTGCGCTGCCGAGTCCCGTAAAGATGGAAAAAGTCTAGATATCTTTCTTGATCTTAGTAAGGCTTTTGATTTTGTCTGTCATTCAGTCTTAGAGAAAGATTACAGAGTTGCAGTATAGCAGGTCAACCATTAAATTGGTTTTAAAGCTATTTATATGGTAAAGCTCACCTCGTAGACATTAACACCGCTAAGTCTGATGTTTCTGAAACCTCAACTGGAGTACCACAAGGGTCAGTTTTAGGTCCTTTGTTGTATACAATATTTGTAAATGATTTTATCCGAAATGGCTTTTTAATATATGTAGACGATTCTTCTTTTTAACATCAGATTCAAAAAATCGAACATCGGTAAATAAAGCTAAGTTTCTTAAATGGTTTACCGAAAATGGATTCAAAGTTGAAGCTATGAGGAAAGCTTCTTGCATAAAAACAGAAAATGTTACATTTAGCCAAGAAAAAAATGTTTAAGTTATTACATTTACATAAATAAGACAACTGTTCATAGTATCTTATACATATTGAAAGTATTTTAAAAAGAATTTCTGCAGTTTGTTATATCATTAATCAGATTAGTGGTAAAAGGTATATGAAACTTCCTCATATGGTCCAAATGCTACTATCCGACTGACATCATTTGCGAAGCAAGTACCGAGAGCGACGACCTCTAACCCAGGTGGACTAAACTACTGTTATTAACTATGATTTGTACGAAATAATTACTCAGCGGGCAAATACCCCGACCTACATTGGATTATACCTTCAAATCATGATAGATCTGTAGCCAATATCATTTGTCAATTCCTAACCACAAATCATATTTAATAACAGTAGTTTAGTCCACCTGGGCTAGGGGTCTCCGCTCTCGGTACTTGCTTCGCAAGTCGCTATCCGCCACAGAGACATCTATGATGTAGGTCGGATACGAGCATTTGGACCATATGAGAAGTCTCACATACCTCCCACCACTACTCAATTTATCTTAGTCAGTATATGACTACTTAGGTTGGCCACTATCATTTGTCTGTTCCATAACCTATAGCATACTGAGGAGAACTAGTAAGTTCGAAACCGATCTATGTCTGGTTAGGAATTGACAAATGATATTGGCTACCGATCTATCATGATTTGAAGATAGAATTCAATGCAGGTTGGGGTATTTGCCCACTGAGTAGTTGTTTCGTTCAAATCATATTTAATAACAGTAGTTTAGTCCACCTGGGCTAGAGGTCGCCGCTCTCGGTACTTGCTTCCCAAATCGCTATCCGACACAGAGACATCTAAGATGTCGGTCGGATAGTAGCATTTGGACCATATGAAAAGTTTCGCATACTTCTCACCACTACTCAATTTACCTTAGTCAGTATATAACTAGCAGGTTGCCCACTATCATTTGTCTGTTCCAGAATCTAAGGCATACTGAGGAGAACTAATAAGTTCGAAACCGGTCTGTCTGATTAGGAATTGACAAATGATATTGGCTACCGATATATCATGATTTGAAGGTATAATCCAATGCAGGTCGGGGTATTTGCCCGCTGAGTAGTTGTTTCGTTCAAATCATATTTAATAACATTAATCAGATATTGTTTACCGGCCAGTTTTGTCACGTAGGTACTATCATGCAGATTTCAGTTTTGTAATATGTTTTGCTGTAATTGCCTGGGGAGGCGCCAACAATAATATACGAATTTTTTAATTACATACAAAAACGAAACATTTAGTGCGGGATTAAATAAACTTCAAAACTTTGTTTAAACAATTGGGAATATTAACGGTACCACGCATTTTATTATTAAGTTTATTAGTGTATGCCAAAACTGAACTATGAACTAATAACCATATATACAATATACAAAGTAACAAACAACACTTGAAATTATTATTGGCAAAAATGGGGAAAAAGTAAAACCGATTAATCGGCGTCCTTAAGAACTGGTTTTCTGTGAATAATCCAAAAGCGGTTAACGGATTATCCAGGACACCGATTTCATTTACCAGCACTACTTATAGCACAATATACAGATTAACAAAATATAGACAAAGTCCAAAATACCTGGCTATAAAAACATAATCGAGTACTTGCTGAGTATAATAATCTGTAGAAAAAATATTTTAACAAATAAAGGTGTAATAAAAACTAAAATACTAAAAAATTCAATAGAGTAAGAATTTACAAATACTGATAAATAGTAATAAATGCCAAAATTAATACCTAAATAAAAAGGTAACAGTCGTAATCCTCCCACTGTTTTAAATTGGAAATTAAATAAAATAGCTAACACTTTCTTGATAATTTGTATCATACAGAGAGAAGTGATTAAGCTTAAATTACGATTGCTCCCTAGTAAAAGATTTTTACAAATTAATAGAAATTCTTCTTGTGGAAGACCGGTTTCTGGTTATTGCCTTCATCAATGCGAAGTAGGTATACACAACGGCAACAATGAGGATATCAGAATCATATCATAAGTTTCAATGTGAATGTAGAATACTAACGATTTAATGCTAACTCCATCTACCAGTGTCAATTATGATTATGATTGTGCACAAAAAAAATAGTAATGAAAACATAATATTATTATTTCATTGTTGTCATTACTCTTTTTCTGTTATGACTTTCTTGTATATTAATTGAAGAAATAACATTAACTTAGAATTTATAAAAACCTATTCATAAGGAAACACCACCACATATTTTTATGTTTTAAATAAATTAACGACTCTATTTATTTTAGAAAAATGAGTAATCCTAACGACATTTCGTTCAAATTTCATAGAAAAAGAGAAGAATTTATAATAGGCTCTATAAATGTCCAATACATATCATTCACTTCTTTAAATGGCCCCCATTAATTATTTAAATGAGGAAATAATGATTATAAAAACTCTTTGATTTTGAATATTTATCGCTAATATTGCCACCAACTGGACGCAGTCAAGTATGTTCCATTAAAACTAATGTAGGTAAGTGGAATCCTAATGACTTCACATCACGCAATAAATTGATAACAATTCAGGGTGCAATCTTTTTGCTTCTCGGTATTGATATCTTACTCAATGTATAGATAAATGGTTAAATGAGTACGTTTTTAACATAATGGTGGAAAAAAAACAATCATTCGAGGTAGTACCAATTATTGAATATCATTAGTAAATGACCATTCACTTTATTGTCATTGTATATTTGACGACACCACCCAGATTTTTTATTTGTATAATGAATGAAAAACGCAACAGCAAGAATTTGTCGAGAAATTTTTTTCGAGTTCCCAGAGAAGTTTTGTTTCGTTGTAGTTAAGAAGTCATTAAAATTTGAATATTTCTGCAACAAATAACCCTTCTTATCCCCATACCACTACCATTTAGGGTAAGGTATGTGATCACAAAACTACTGGGCATGGGGCGTGGGGATGTAGAAACCCGAGACACTACTTAACCCGGATAAATTAATGTGTCACGACAAAATAAAACGACCTCAGATCTCAGGGCGTTTACACCCACTTTGTCTGAATTTCAATACAATAAATTAATTACTCTACCTAAACTGTAACTTACCATGTTTAATTTGTTTCCGTTATAAGGTGGTGCTTTAAAGTAACATCTCAAATTCAACAAGTATGAAACATCCAAAGAATTTCATAAAAGAGAATAGCACACAAAAATTATTTACATTATCTTATGATACACTGCCTCAGAGGCTAATTATAGAATTACTACAACACTTATTCACAGAGTGTATAACATAGATCAAAACAAAGTTTTAATACCCTAAATGTGGCCACACTGAATGTTCACAGCGTATCGCTGTTAAACTTAAACTATACAAAATTCCCTTATCATAAAAAATCAAAACAACGTACACAGTTACCAGCTACCAGCTGCACATAAAGGTAGGTACTCCCCAAACACTTTTTCTCGGCCCCTTTTATCTGGACTTGAAACTTCAAATGGTGCTTACGTAGGTACGTAGACTCTTTAGTCTTATGCTTGCAAAATACTGACAAATCGCGCTTCCGACGTGTAGAACGATAGAGACCCATTGAACTCAATGTAGAGACCTCACACCCAGGCTCGCACAAATTTCTCCACTGGCGTGCTAAACGGTGCAGACTTTGCCCCAGGCGTGCACTCTCAAGCACAGAGGGTACAGATGTCTTCCAATTTCTTCAGTAGAGCCACAAAAAATCGTAACCTTACTCCTCATTTGCTATGTGCTCAGAATACATTCCTCAAAACAATATTTATATTGTTATTAAGATTGAGCATTTGTTACTACCAGCCAAAGATCGCAATTATATCCTGTTTCCAGTAAAAGATCCCTTCTAAAACAAAACTAACGCATTCAACACTGCATCCAAAACAAGGGAACTTAAATTTCAGAACAAATTCCTTATATCCCTATCAGATGACCGTACATCAAACTTTTTTCCACAGTGGTTTTCCGTTAGTGTCTTTTTTGAGTTTTGTCCATCATTTTAACTCAGCTACACCGTGCTGATGAAGACCAATTAGTCAGAAACACGTGTCCGCGGTTTGCATCTTTCTGCCATTTGCAATTTTTGCATTTTCCACCGTGCAATTTTTTTTTGCGGGCGTTACCCAATAATTCATTGTTTTTTTTTACTATATATATATGTATATATATATATATATATATATATATATATATATAATTGAGAAATAATTTACATTACGTTAATATGAGAGTAAGAATTTAGAAGGAATTAATAAAATTTAGTAAAAATTGTGGGGTTATCTAACACATATAATTTTAATTCTTTTTTTATATTTGTTTTTATTTGATATATTTTTTAACTCCAGTAGAATTGTAGAGTTTGGGTGCGAAGTAGGAAACAAATCTTTGAAGATGTACTCTTTTAAATAGCGGAACAACAATGTGTTTATATGCCATGATTCTAGTATTATAGATATTTTCTACAAGCACATTGTCATTATTGTGTATCCAAAGTAAACAATTATATCTAGTAATTAGCTTTATGTGTAAAATGTACTACTGATCGTGTGTAATCTAGATTTGTTTAACACTAACTTTAAAATAGTATTTTGGGTAACTTTTGGGTAATTTTTTAATACATTATTAAAAAGACCATCCTAAATAATTATACAATATCTTAAAATAGACTCAACCAGTGAATTGTATACAGTTAGCGCAATTCCGTTTTGTAAGAATATCTCTTAGTTGATAGAATTTGTGAATTAATGTATATATGACTTATTTTGCAAGAGAATGAACATGTTCGTTCAATCTCAGATGATGGTCAATCGTCAAACCCAGGTATTCGAGTGAAACACATTTTTCGATCATAAGGCAATCGCAGTTTTGTTTACTGCAATTGTTTTTATGAACAATCAAACCTTGGTTTTCTGGTTGATCACCAGCTGAGATGGAGATTGTCAAAAATTTACTTTTATAAGTGTTCAGAATAAGTTGACTATAATTCAACCAATTGTATATTTTAGTTAGACCATTTTCTGCCTATTTGTAAACAGCGAAGGCCAGGGATGTGTCATCAGCATAGGATATTATATGACCATCTAAATTATTAACAGATGCAATGTTATTTATATATGTATACAAGGTACAGTATTGAACCCAATACTGTCCCTTGTGGTACGCCCATGGTTAATGGTAAGTACCCACTAAGAGAATTATTTACTTAGACACTTTGTGGTGTATTTGAAAGATAATTTGTTAAAATACTTATGGTAGGTCCTCTTACACCACTACTAAAAGTCTCTTTAAAAGGATTTCATGTGAAACGGTGTCGAATGCTTTAGCTAAATATAAAAAGATATTAAGGCCTTTTTTATTTTGGTTGATATTTGTAACGATTGTTTTTTCTTAAATCTATTGCAGCATGGTCAGTGCTAACGTCTTTTTAAAAACCAAATTGTTTAGACGTAATTATGTTATGTGTTTCAAAGAACGACATTAATCCATTTTTGACACATTTTTCAAATAATTATGTGAAGCTGTTTATTACAGAGATTGGCCTATAATTATTTCGATTTTTGGAATATTGTGGGTTTAAAAGATAAATTTATTATATACATTAGTGGTCCAATGATATGTTTATATTTTTTTTTATAATTATTTAAATGTTTTTATTTGTCTTCATGGACCACTTTGTTTTAAAATCTAATCTAAAAAATAAATAATACACTTTGTTTCAATTTTTATACTATAAAGATTATTATTTATTTCATTGCAAATTATAAAGTTATATAAAACATCTATTTTTTCAATTTAGTTTGTCATTATTTATTAGTGTTGAGATGTGGAGTAATATACAGCAACTTACATGTATTATTATATATAATATTATACTTTAAGAAAATGAGGTAATTGAACAAAGTTCAGTAGCTTCTTAGAACTAGGGAACAAAAGTCACACGTTATGATTTTTGTTTAGGCATTACATGTTATACTTATCATTAACTGAAGAGTCTGTTATTTCATTGTCATGCAGCACAGCAAGCTGAATGGATTTTTAGAACTAATGAGCATTGTAGCTAGTAATTTATTTAAAATCTGTAATTGGGGTACCTGTCGTATCTTCCCTGGCAGAGAAATTAAACTGCCTTTTGTCACGCAAGTCTCAGAATTGGGTAAAATATCAGGACTCATTAAAACAACACCTTTTGTTCGGTTCTTTATAATTGCCTTTCCTGACTAAACTTTACGAGCTATTTATAAAATTGTGAATGACTTTCTCCTTATTTATATTGATTACATATTTATTTATAGACGAAATATTTTTTATTGTTTTATTTTATTGCCTGAATGTGTTAATATTTGTTTTATTGGAAAATTGTAAAAAAGATTTATCGAATAATAAATTACAGCAAATGTCAAGTAGGTCTCGGCTAGGTGTTTCTCGACTTCCTCATCATCATATTCAATTTGAAATGCAAGAAATAATGTACAAACAAGATAAATAAGATAAACATAAACATCACATAAACTAGACAACCCCCAATTCTAACACCGGAGCACCACGGGCGGGGTTACACTAATGAATAAACGCGGATACACCAGTCGAGTGCAGTTAGGTTTTTACTAAGGCTGGGAATTTTCCAGATTTTAGTATTCGATTATTCGTTCGAAAAAATATTCGAATATTCTAACCATTCGGATAATCCAATATTCGAATTATTCGAATAGGTATTCGAATTATTCGGATATTCGATTATTCGGATATTCGAATTATTCGAGTATTCGGATATTCAAATAATTCGAATTATTCGAATACCTATTCGAATAATTCAAATATTCGAATACTCGAATAATCCGAATTATCCGAATAGGTATCCGAATAATCCGGGTCCTCGAATATTCATTATTAATAGGTATAGCACTGAATACTAGTGAATAGTGAATACTCTATTTGAGTATTTGGTTGGATAGACCACAATAATAGGCGTGACGTAACCCACTAAGCAGGCAATTTGATTTGCTTTCCATACCCACAGTAGGGTATGTCTCCTGTACATGTGTTTTAAGGGTCAGAATTATTTTTGTTAGTATTTTATTTTAGGATTGTTCGCATTTAACTATTGAAGCTTAAATAAAACGAAAACAGAGCTAGTTTATTATACTTCTGTGTCATAACTATTTTTCCTTTTCGAAAAAAATAAGTGCTCTAAAATTAGAATGTTTTTAAAAAAGACGCAAATTGTGAAGGTAAAACAAATACATGAAAAGTCAATAGTTAAATATTTACAGGTTTTCTAAAATTTTAAAATTAATTTTAACCCCTGCCTTAGTACAGTAAGAATAAGGTCGAGACGAGAAAGAGATGGAATAGTTTGACTGGGAGTAAAACGTGCCACTAATGTGGTCTATTTATATATTTGGATTGTAGAATAGGTACCTACCTATAACTACTATCTACCTACTTTGGTTGGATGCATACTGCATACCTATTCGTACATAATTTAATAATATATTTTAATATTCAAATTTACTCAAATATATCGAATACTTGAATACTCGAATATATTCGAGTATTCGAATATTCGAGTATTCGATATTCGAATATTCGAATATATTCGCATATTCGAATATATTCGAATATTCGAATGTATTCGAGTATTCAAATATTTCGAATATTCGAATAATTTCTCATTGGAATAATTCGTATTCGATTGTTCGAATATTCGAATACTCGAATTATTCGTATTCGATTCCCAGCCTTAGTTTTTACCTCTAAACCCGTCTATAGTGAATGGATTTTCATGAAACTTTTTTTCATTGAGTTTCTAATCGTCAGAAGTTTAATCTTTTGCATTAAAAAAATATTTCTAATAATTATTTAGTTATTTAAACAAATAATTCTTAATTTTCGAATGAAAAATAATCAATTTCATTGAGAAAAACATGAATTTTCTCAATGAAATTGAATATTTTTAATTTTTTCTTTCTTAATTAGTCACAGAAACACAAAAGAAACATACCTTTTACAAAAAAATCCAAAAGTTATTCGAAGAAAGTGATACTATGAAAGAAATTAATGTAGAAATATAAAAATTTCTACAATTTAAATGTGGCAATCAAACTCATTGTCACGTAAATTTGACGTGTCGTTAGTATTAACGTACTATCAATATACCTATAGTATTCTAGGGTTAATATCAATTCTAAATAATCAAAACGTGGTTAATGTAAAATCGGTAAATATACAAAAAACTTGTTCTCATGTATTTTTTTGTTTTGAATTTCATTAACGATATTCATATACATAATAATAACTAACAAATCAAAGTATTCTACATTAACAAACAATGCATAAAGCTAACTTTAAGTGCTCTGAATTTGTCTGCTATGGCAACCGTTTGTCGTCAAGATAAGTAGATACCAAAAAAACTATTGACATGCAGGTGTTCTACGTTTGGTAGAAACTGTTCAAATTTCTCAGGCAAATATAAATTAAGTAGATTTCAATGTTAAGGTTGTTCAAGTGAAAACTAGTTAAGGTGATAACAAGAGACTAACACAGCTTTTATCTTAATAGTCTGCTCTCATAAAAACCAATTATAAAGCACCCTTTCCTTAATTATCAAAAGGAATGGTAATTTTTTTTTATAAACATAAGATTACAAGATACAGTGGGGGAAAAGATATCGTAGTTGGATCCTAATGATCTAATTATACAGTATGAAAGTTAATTGATTTGAAGACAGCTATCCTGAAATTGAATAAGGGAACATGATATTATATAATATTTACTGAAAACACTGGCCGACACAATTTTTGTAACGTAGTTTACACTACTGCTTTTATACTGTTAATATCTCCCTATTAACTGAAAAAATATACAAGGTCTTAATACGTAACATTTTTGTGTGAACACAATAGACCTCATTATTAAGGCTGGGAATCGAATACGAATAATTCGAGTATTCGAATATTCGAGTAATCGAATACGAATTATTCTAATGGGAAATTATTCGAATATTCGAATACTCGAATATATTCGAATATTCGAATACCCGAATACATTCGAATATTCGATTACTCGAATATTCGATTCTACTTGAGTAAATTTGAATATTAAAATATATTATTAAATTATGTACCTATTCTAAAATCCAAATATATAAATAGACCACATTAGTGGCACGTTTTACTCCCCGTCAAACTATTCCATCTCTTTCTCGCCTCGACCTTATTCTTACTGTACTAAGGCAGGGGTTAAAATCAAATTTTAAATTTTAGAAAACCTGTAAATATTTAACTATTGAATTTTCATGTATTTGTTTTACCTTCAAAATGTGCGTCTTTTTTAAAAACATTCTAAGTTTAGAGCACTTTTATTTTTTCGAAAAGGAAAAATAGTTATGACAGATATATAAAAAACTAGCTCTGTTTTCGTTTTATTTAAGCTTCAATAGTCAAATGTGAACAGTAGCGCCTCAATCCTAAAATAAAATACTAACTAAATAATTCTGACCCTTAAAGCACATGTACAGGAGACATACCCTATTGTGGGTATGGAAAGCAAATCAAATTGCCCGCTTAGTGGATTACGTCACGACTATTATTGTGGTCTATCCAACTAAATACTCAAATAGAGTATTCACTATTCACTAGTATTCAGTGCTATACCTATTAATAATGAATATTCGAGGATCCGGATTATTCGGATACCTATTCGAATAACTTGGATTATTCGAGTATTCGAATATTCGAATTATTCGAATAGGTATTCGAATAATTCGAATATCCGAATACTCGAGTAATTCGAATATCCGAATAATTCGAATACCTATTCGATTAATTCGAATAATCCGAATGTTCGAATATCCGAATAATTCGATTATTCGAATATTTTTTCGAACGAATATTCGAATACTGAAATCTGGAAAATTCCCAGCCTTACTCATTATATTGCCAGGTAAAAATTTTTGTGATGGGTTGTCAATTTTAGAAGAGCAAGTTAAAGTAAGGTAGGACATTTTCAGTATCAGTCTTGTTCTGATCTTCCAAGTGCCCAATTGTGTTTGTTAGTATTTTCGTTTATCTACATAACTCTGTTACTTGAAAAATGTCCAGTCAAACGCGCTGAAGTTTCAAAACCTCACCTGACAAGCTTTTTTTACATTTATGGAGGATTCCTTGTGAAATCACAAGTCTGAAACTGTGAAAAAGCGTATTTTCTATATTTTGGAGTTTAAGTCGGAGATCATGACCAGCAGTGGGCTCCCCACGTTTGTTGTGTAAGTTGTAAAGTGTCACTAGTGCAGTAAAATCGAATATCCGAATTTGCCATCTGTCCTAAGACATGTTCCTGACAATTGGCAAAATATTGTTTTGGGAAGTAATGAAAATAGTAACGACTCTTCACACAGCCCAGACTAGTGTGCCAATCCTTTGTACAGGGTGGCCCGTTTAACTTGGGCCTATACCTTATCTCAGAAACTATAGGTGCTATGAAAAAATTTTAAAAGCAAAAGTTGTTCTAAATGAAATGAACTATTATTTTTTAATAACATCCATTTCTTTTCTCCTTTTATACAGGGCTATACGATAAAGTTGTATTTTTTAAATGGAACACTCTGTATATTATTGCAGTTTTAGATTCTACGTAAAATTCTCAACATCATCATGTAAGGTACTATGTGCCTAAAATATCTATTGTTTGAGTTATAAGCATTTTTTTTTTAAATTGACACATGAAGGTCAACATTAAAAAATGTATAATTCTGATACTAGATATCATTAGAATTTGCAACTTTGCACATACGATTGGTGCATAACATTGTGTAGAACAGTCATAAGAAAATTTAGATTTTTTATACAGGGTGGTTGTAATGTCGCTGTCAGTTTTCAAATCTTTAACATTGATAACTCAAAAATCTTAAATGGAACACGCTGTATATTATTCTTTAGATCGATTTAGAATTAAATTCCCTTCGAGATGGTATATGGATCCCCTATACCCAAAGGTGATGGAGCAATTCTGAAACCGGTTTCGTGTTCAGCGGGAAAAAAATACTTCGGAAACCATATCGCATGTACATTTCACACAACTTTTTTTTTGTGTGGCGGTGAATCCTTCCTTACTATAAGAAATTCTAAGGTAATGTTGCATTAAATACACATTGATCGTGAAAGTACTTGCACTTGCTTGGTGTATTTAACTCATTTTTTGACCAAAAATTCACTTACCACATGTGTGCGCTACACAATCGATATACAGTGTGTTCTCAGATTGTTGATATAAGGATCTAATTGTAAGCTACTAAAAAAAATATTTAGTTCAAGTTTCATATTTGCAATATCCAGTCCTGCTCTGCTGGGAACTAATTTTGCTTCTTCACCAAGTGAGAAAAGTATTTATTACCTAAACAGTAAAAATTATGTATGATGTCCTATTTACAGATGAATATCGACGAATAAAATATCTGTCTGTGTATCTGTGTGTCTGTATGTTTTGCGATATCAGCCACAATTTTCTGAATAATTTATTTTCGTAGATTTTTATCTTCAATATGCCATTATATTTTATTTACTGGATGATGGCTATCTTTTTGTTCTAATAGTATTGAAATAGGCAAAATAAAGTTTTCAATGTCTGAACATTTATTAACACCACTTTCGTTTTTCTCTATACAAATCACTTCATATGTTAGTTTTTTTTTGTCTCCCAATGATTTTAGTTTCTTCAAAGTTAAAAGAATGATTCATTAACACGTGTCCTACTATTGTGTGGGATTATTTTTTCTTAATGCATTTTTGCTATCATTTTTGTGTTTAGTTATTCTTTGTTTTACGTATCTTCTTATCTATCCTATATAGCTTTTTCACATGCATTTCTGGGTATTTCATAATATCACGTTGAATTGTAGTTCTTTCGGTTCCTTTGATTTCAGTTTTATGAAGAATATATTTTTTTGTGTGTTCTAATTCTCAAAAACTGTTTTGATTTTATTTTTTTGTGTGTTAAAGTTCTTTTTTAGCTTCTCCGATTAATCTCTTACAAACGGAACTTTCAAATATTTTTAATCTGTTGGTGAATGTATATTATTTCTTGTATATTTATTAGATAAATTGTTGCTTTTAAATAGTTTTTAATTATTTAATTAATCATAGTGGGTAATTATTTTTTAAAAAAGTGTTACACGTGTAGTATAATTTTTTTTCCAGAAACTTTGTTCTAATAGCTCTAACGTACGAAGGCGTAAAAGGTCCAAAAATTTTTTTTTACAATTCTGAGTTGTAATTCAGAATTCTAACTTTAAAGTCAGAATTCTGACTTCGAACTCAGTATCGGCTTTAAACTCAGAATTCTGACTTTGAACTCAGAATTCTGAGTTAGAACTCAGAATTCTGACTTTAAAGTTAGAATTCTGACTTTGAACTCAGAATTCTGACAACAACGGACAACAGATATGCATTGTGTTAGAGTGACGTAATTGGTAGAATTATGGCCGTTTGCTTTTAACAAGAATATGCGACTGAAAAGCTTCTTGGCCTCAGGCTCACGTTTGCATTGTTATGGTTTACATGCTTATCTGCTATAAGTACATGCAAATTGTAAAATTCGATCAAATAATCGAATTTAAAGTTGTGTTTTAGTGAAATAATTTGAGATACTCTATATGTGTTTTTGTGGGATAAATCTGATTGGCTGATTAAGCACACCTTGGTTAGTTGAAACATATCTAACCTTCCAGTTAGCGAGATTTTTCAACCTACTAGACTTACTTTATGAGGTTTATTTGATTGGTTAAACGCAAACAAATGAGAAGAATCGAGGACTGACGTCGGTCGTTGGCATAAGGACTATTAAGAAGTAAGAAGTCATACGACAGAGAACTGGTGATCTTAGAAAATATAGTATAATAAATGATATTGTGAGGAACCGTCCGGGGCAAGACGCTATACAATACAGAACCGGATTTAACTGTATGCAATAACTACATTTTGCCACATATCCTACAACGTGTTGCAACGGTAACCAGTGGTGTAACTACAATTTTTGGGCCCCTGTGCAAAAAATTGAAAAGGCCCCCCCCCCTCTCAACAGATGTTCAGGTTACAAAAAATAAGATTAATTACAACGAAGCGATACGCGGCGAAAGCAAAAAAATCTATTGAAAATGGTCCCCTAACCGTGCGGGCCCCTGTGCACTGCACACCCTGCACATTGATACTTACGCCACTGACGGTAACACAACTGAATGTGCTCTGGCGTATTAGACCATCTTACCATGTATGTAAACATCGCCTCAGTCGCGTGCGACAATCTAACGTTCTCGCTTTAATGTAACCGGTGTAAAAGACGGCAGATGTGATTACCCGCCCTCATTTCCCGTTTTGCCCCGTATGATTCCCCACTATATCCCTTTCTTATACTATACTTGGTATAGTGAAATATAGAGTGGTAACTGGTAATTTTTACTTCCTCGCCTCACGCGAAGAAAGTATTGTTTTCGTGAAAATTTCAGATGAGGTAGATTACGAAAATGAATGAAATGATTTCCGTCGGTCTGTCTGTCTGTTCGGACTTTGAAGTCAGAATTCTGACTTTGAAAATCAGGAATTCTGACTTTAAAAGTCAGAATTCTGAGTTAAAAGTCAGAATTCTGAGTTTAAAGTTAGTATTCTGAGTTCAAAGTCAGAATTCTGACTTCTAAAGTTCTGAGTTACAACTTAGAATTGTAAAAAAAAAAAATTCTTTTCTTGTGGCCCTTCTACGCCTTCGTACTAACGCTCTGTTTTTTAGACTCTTGTTGTAATTGCAGTATCCTGATGGCGTTTAAACCATTAAACGAAACGTCGATAAATTAAAAAACTGATTTTACTTAAAAATACATTGATCCCAACACCCACAAAATTAACCAGTAATTAAAATTTGGATCACAACAAATATAAGGTATATGTTCTACAGTATATCTACATACTAAATAGCCGATAATACTTTTTTCTTTCAAAGCCCGGCAAAAAAGCACTCATAGGAAAATGTACTACATTGCGACCACCATTTATCATTCAGATCCATTGTTAATAATTCCAATACAAAATATCGGTAATTTAGAGACATGCAATGTTTATTATTGCTACCGAACTGATGGGTCATTGAGCGTGGTCACCGGAACAGCCATGTTCCGGGCTAGGGCGGTTTCGAATAATCAGTCCATGGTCGGCTGAACTACATTGTATTCGTGCTAGTAATGAGCCGTATTATTAAATACAAATAGACTTAATTAATGTCATGATTGCCTCCTTAGTCCCCAATTTTTAATTAAAGTTTTCTGATTAATTAATATTCACTATTGCCAACTCATTGTCGCGCTGTTTTCTTGTTGCTTAATATTTACTGAACATATCCTAGATTTTTTTTAAGTACTTAATGCATTCTCGTTCAAGATTTAATTTAGATAAAAGCCCCTTGATGCAATTTTATGTCACTTTTATTCGATGGGCTTAATTTGATCAAGCAATTCTAATTAAATCTTAAAAGGCATTTATTGAAAATTATATGTGACAGATTATTGTACAGGTTGTCCCCACCCACCAAAAATTTTTACTCTTTATGAAACTATTAGCCAAAATTACTTAAAATTTCGAAATATTCTAGAAATTCCTGATATTTTCGAAAAATTTCCGAAATTTGCTATAACTTTTCCAAACTTCTTTCTGGACTATTAACTAAGGCTGGGAATTTTCCAGATTTTAGTATTCGAATATTCGTTCGAAAAATATTCGAATATTAGAACTATTCTGATATTCGAATATTCGATTATTTGAATAGGTATTCGAATTTTTCGGATATTCGAATATTCGGATATTCCGAATTATTCAAGTATTCGGATATTCGAATAATTGGAATTATTCGAATACCTATTCGAATAATTCAAAATTCGAATCTCGAATAATCCGAATTATTCGAATACGTATCCGAATAATCCGCATCCTCGAATATTCATTATTAATAAGTATAGCACTGAATAATAGTGAATTGTGAATACTCTATTTGAGTATTTGGTGGATACACCACAATAATAGCCGTGACGTAATCCACTAAGCAGGCAATTTGATTTGCTTTCCATACCCACAATAGGGTATGTCTCCTGCACATGTGCTTTAAGGGTCAGAATTATTTAGTTAGTATTTTATTTTAGGATTGAAGCTACTGTTCACATTTAACGATTGAAACTTAAATAGAACGAAAACAGAGCTAGTTTATTATACTTCTGTGTCATAACTATTTTTCCTTTCGAAAAAAATAAAAGTGCTCTAAAATTAGAATGTTTTTAAAAAAGACGCAGATTGTAAAGGTAAAAACAAATACATGAAAAGTCAATAGTTAAATATTTACAGGTTTTCTAAAATTTTAAATTTAATTTTAACCCCTACCTTAGTACAGTAAGAATAAGGTCGAGGCGAGAAGAGATGGAATAGTTTGACTGGGAGTAAAACGTGCCACTAATGTGATTATTTATATATTGGATTTTAGAATAGGTACCTACCTATACCTACTATCTACCTACTTGGTTGGACGCATACTGCATACCTATTCGTACATAATTTAATAACACATTTTAATAATCAAATTTGCTCCAATATAATCGAATATTTGAATATATTCGAGTATTCGAATATTCGAGTAATCGAATAATCGAGTATTCGAGTATTCGAATATATTCGATTATTCGATTATTTCGAATATTCGAATAATTTCCCATTAAAATAATTCGTTTTCGAATACTCGAATATTCAAATACTCGAATTATTCGTATTCGATTCCCAGCCTTACTATTAACCTTAACTTTAGTAGCAAAACACAGTTAATAATTATACAAAAGCCTAGGTAAAACAAAGCAAAACCATTAATAATACCTTCACCACGAAGAAATATCAGCCATTGATGGTGGAATAATCCGAGGCCCGTCTCGGAGCAAATCCACATAAAGGCCACGGATACCGTGAGCAAACCACTGTTGCCAGTGCTGCACATTTTCTGCTAATATAGGGATGATTTTGGTATAAAAAATCTGACATTTCATTTGCTTCGTATTTCTGCATTTCTAGAAATAAAAATATATAAATCAAAATATGAATATGTCATAATTATTTTGACATTTTAAAATGATAGATTGATTGTAAATTTGGTACCATAACGACACTCATGACTAAGCCTGGCCAAGGTCATTAATCCTACAGAGACGTACTGGATATGCATCATATCATAATACTTGAATAAGTACAATGATAAAAACAAAAATATTTTATATATTGTGATGTATGTTTTTGTACTATTTCGTTAGCTTTAAATTCTTTTTTATGTATTTCCTTATATTTTGTAAGCTTAGTGCTGCACATTATTATTAAACTGTTAAATGACGTTCACACATGTACATTGTATATCTAAGTGATAACTAACAATAAATAAATAAATAAAATAACTGGAAATAAATTTTATTAATACTGGTACACTTTATAAAAATATGTACAAAACTCACCTTCTTAAGCAGATTTATGAAGTAGCTTGGTTGTCGTTATCACAAACTGGAGCACTTCCATAATAACTGTGTAGCATCTGATATATTTCTACAGTTGTCTCAGTAAGCGATGTTCGCTGTGGTGAAAAAATATGTTTGTATTTTGAAAAAGACCGTTCGACATCTACGGAAGTAATACAGGCATAAGTAAAACACTCTGTGAACTCCCTTAACGCAGCTGTAGATGCACCATCACAAATTTGTCTTAATTTGGTAAAATCAGGATCTTTCCGTAATACACTCTCGAATTTTCAATAACGGGCTTATTTTTTGCGTCATTTATAGTCTGTAGCTGTGTATTTACGTCGTCCACTATTTGCAGCGATTCCACTAACGACAACGAAGTATTTTGCAATTTTTCTATTGCGTCGTGTAGTCCTCTATAATTGTTATAAATAGTTTTTAAATCTGTTTCAAGGAATTTCTTTGTTTCTCATCAAAATCTAATTTTCAAATTGATACAGAATTTTTAAATACTGATCCCGATGTATTGTGTGAAAATACACATTATTTAAAAGCTAAATAAAAATAGTGAACAGTTTTAAGGTTATCAATAACACAGCTGAAAGAGGGTAAAATTAATCCAAGACTTCAATTCCTGTTTGACGAAAGACGAAGAACAACGACAGTTTCTGTTACAAGTTATATCTGAATGTAGGAAAATTTTCCCTGACTCTTTAAAAGCCACCTTATCTAAGCCTTTATCACCTTAATCTGATAATAAATTGTAAACGTAAATAATAATAACTTTTTTTCCTTTCCTTTTATATAACTCAACTTTAATAAATACCAAGATGCATTTGAACATTATTTCTTCACGTTTTTATACCTTTTTTTGCTTTTCCTTTCTCCTAAATCCTTCATTTTCAATTTGGATTTTGCTGGATTTACTTTTGAAAACAGTTTTAACTAAAGCCATTTTTATGTACAAATTGAAAAAATAAATAAAGTAATATCTGGAGAGCAAATGTAACCAAATCCTACAATGTTTTTTAGGCATTTTCATAAAAAATCAATTCTCATAAAAATTTAAAACTTCAGCTTTGATGAGGCACGGGTTAACGTTATACAGCTGACCTGAAAATTTACTAGTCTCATTTATTAGCCAACTGGCAATTTTTAGGGGGTTCCTCCAAAAAATTCGAACATTGATTTTTTGTGACCACCCTGTTAATCAGTTATACCGATACTTCGGATACTCTCCAGTGCTCCTACCAACACATCGAGACCAAAACATCTAACAAACAGAAGAAAATTAGTTTAATGGACATTTTGTATATGCTGCCGTTTAAGGAAACATTTACCTTCCCTTTTCTTGTATAAAGCCACTACGTTATATTGTTTCTCTTTCTCTCTCTCTCTTCTCTTCTTTACAAAGATTCTTAAAAAATCCACCGCTTTTTCTATGTATTTTGCTGGTCCTTTTCTCTCCTTTTCCAATTTGCAAGTGACATCCATCCTGTTCCTTACCACTTACCTTTGTCCCAATTAGTTCCTAACTTTCTAAATTCATTATTCTTCTTCCCGTAACCAACAATTTACTCTCCTGTGTGGAACACCTTCAGTAGGTTGGAACCCGGTTCTACGTCCTTTTTTTCGTCTGTTTTTCCCCAATTTGGTGTTCTGTAGGAAACTCTTTCAATAAGTTGTTAAGTATTTCTTGTTCAGTGTTGATCGAACTTAATGTTCAAGATTTAAGTATTAACGAAAATGTTTAATTTTAAAATGGCAAAGGTTGAAATTATTTAACGAAATCTGGTATATAGGGGCCAATTTTGAAACTGAGCAATTTTTCAAAATTACTTTTTGATATATCAGCAAAGTAAAACATGATAATTATTCGTTTTCCTCCGTTTATTTAAATTTTGCCTAAGTACTCGAAACTATACATTTAATAAGTATATTTACTTATAGTTTATTAAAAATTGCATGATTTCTTTATTGTTTTTATCCACATATATCTGAGAATCTGTGGTAATCATCTTCAGTTTCACTAGGAATGTCTCTATTTTTCTTAGTATCCAGGACGATTTATACATTAAGGTTTATAAACGTATTACATTTAGTTTGAAAGATTTATTGGCTCATACTCTGAGCTACGTTCTTAAAAAATGCAAAAAACTAAATTACCTTTATACAAAAAGCTGTTAATCAACCACCTTCTGGAAAAGCAACATCTCCTGAATGTAATTTCGTGAAGGCGTTTTTCTGGAAACCTATAGCATGAAGGCTAAAGATAGCATTACTAATTCGAGTACAAATTCATTCCATATATGACAAAAACAAACAATTTTAAAATGAAATGTGCACTTAATAAAGCCAGACGCTACAAAGAACCGTTTCAATTCCACTTGAGCGTGCAAAAACTGCCTTTTGAAACAATAAGGCAAAGAGCGACGTGCTAAACATTCATATGTGATTTGATCTTGCTCCGTCACTAATTAAAAACACAAACTGTGTAAAAGTTGAAGTGCGATATGTTTTTGTTGGGTGTGATTAAAAAATACCAACCAAATATAGACAGAGATTTATACATCAATATTATTACAATAAAAATAACATCACCTATAACTATTTCATATTAATGAAGCTCTAAATCACTATGTATAGGGTAAATCAAATTCTAATACATCTGTACAGGATGATCACGTATAGGTAACACCCAAACTGTTAGGAATACCAAAATATATGGTATTTTTGAAAATTTCTTGAAATGTACTTTCGAGTTTTACTAATATACAGGCAGTACCGTTTAAAAAAATAGAGCATTTTGACGACGACTAACATTTTGCAAGCTAAGTTTTGAGGGGGTGATTTGGTATATTTGTGCAAATTCTGGCATAATTTTAAAATTTGTTCACTGTTGTGTTAGAATAATGTTGGGGCCCCGGGGATTAGGTCGGCAGGAAGACAAAAATGATGAGTTTAAGCAGTATTACGAAAATTATAAACTGCAGGATGGAAAAGTTTATCGTAGGTTAGAAAATGGTAAATTAGCTTGGGTAGTACCTAGAAGTTTTGCAGATTTGCAAACTACACCATGATGATAAGGGACATTTTGCTTTGGAAAAAACTCTTAAGAAGATGTGGGCCAATTATTGGTTTACTAACATGGGACGTTTTGCCAGTAAATATATAAGGTCCTGTTTGCAATGTTTGTATTATAAACATAATTCAGAAAAGAAACAAGGAATGTTACATCCGATTGAGAAGACCCCCATATCATTCCATACTCTTCACGTGGACCATTTAGGCCCTTTTGTAACAGGTACAAAGAAAAATAAGTTCTTGTTGGTGGTTGTTGATGGTTTTACTAAATTTGTTGTGATGGAACCAGTGAAAGATACGAGGGCAAAGCATGTAATTAAGGTAATGTATGATATGATGTACCTTTTCCCGTGTCATAACGGGTCGGGGAACGGTATTCACAGCGAAGAATTTTCATTTGTTCTGGTGGAAATTATGGTATTAAGCATGTATTGAACGCTGTGGCTACACCACGTGCAAATGATCAAAGTGAGAGATACAATCGAACAACGAATGCTAGTCTCATTGAAACGTTAGCTGGGTATACTCCTAAACACATGTCCGAAGCGATGGTTCTAAGTCAGATTCAGGCCGACTTAGAACGAATTGATTTATCTGCCATGAGATCGAAGGCTCTCAGTAGGATAACTGAGGGCCAAAAGTTACAAGAGATACGTTTCAACAAGACTGGAGCACTAGCCAAAAAAGTATCAGGTAGGAGTATCTCAGTTTTGTTTGGAGACGAGCTTTTGAAGAAGCACTTGATAAAAATATGGGAAAATACCTAATAAGAAATGGTGTGTATTTATTGTGTATTAGCAAAAATACACAAACAAATTAAATGTTGGTAATGCTTACAAGGTACGAAATAGAAATTAGATCTTGACTGTTAATAAAAATTAAAAAGGAACTTCAAAACTAAATACTAATTCTTACTGAATTGGGAAATCTGCCTCACTCTTGGATCCACACTTGTTTGTTCAAAGAGAACTTATAACAAAATTAATAACATTAATATCAAATTTAGTGAATAGTGAAGGCGGAATCCTGCAAGGATTGTGTTCTGCGGGCACTTCTATTTATAATATGTATCAATGATACAAGCAAATTTCTAAAGAAATGCCGTTGTTACATGATCCTAAGGAACTAGTAAAAACATTAAATCAAGAAACCTTGTATTACTGTTTACGAGTCAACAAATTAAAACGACGCTATAAAAAACAAAATGTATGTTGATGACTCATGGAATCTAAATACACTGTCAAAAAACTTAATAATCTGTAACGGGCTGTTGTGACTATGCTACAAACATTAAGATGACTGTTATATTTAGGCAAAGCATTGAAAATGTTAATGTTAGTTTAATATACAAAGTTAGGAATGAAAAATTTAAACAGAATTTCCAAATTTGTTCAAAAATAGTTTGAGACTTTTCTGCATTCAATTTTTAAGGAAAAAAATCTCACTATATTACTTAAGAAAGCAACTATATCTCGGAATGAAACAGAAAATATGTTTAAAAGCACTGAGCAGCTGGGAAACTTGCCTGTACATACAAGAAGCCCATAAAAATGTTGAGGAATGTTCGCTGAAGTTCTGAAGGGAGTCTAGAGAAATTGGTGGACTCTGGTTGATTTTCATGCTAATAATTTAGATAACGGTTCGTCTCACATAGGTACAACCTGTTTTATTTTTTTATGTTCTTACAGATTTGTTACATCATAAATAAGATAAGATTAACAATACGTTCGTTATTTAATTTTCCATTTTAAAATCAAGCATTATATTAAACTACTATTCATACAAATGTTTTTGACGAACAGAAAAATATGGGACAAAAATGTTAAATAATTTTTTGTCAAGTTTTGTACGTCTATGGTAGTAAATTTGTTACGTAGTTACGTTCAAATAATGGCACTTAACTGGCACCAACCACGTACCATTTTCATAACTCAAGGTTGACAGATTCATGGTATATGAAATAAATAAAATCTATTCTGTTACCTCTGTTTCAAATGACCGTAGCTCATTTAGGAATCATTTGAGGATATATGTTAATACAAACTTTTTTTTGAATTATTACATGTGAAATCTGCTCACGAATTTAACTGTAGCAATTTAAAAACACCCTGTATATATTTACTTCTTATTTTCAGGTCCTGAATTGATCTTGTATGATTCGGAATTAAAAACTAAATCACCATGTATAATTCTGCTATGGTATATAAACACAGTTATTTCTTTAGACCACTTATAATTAAGTACGATAAAAAAAAAGGCATTACTAAAATGACATGTTTTTGAATATTGAATGGATAATACCAGTACTCTCCGTTTAAATGCATTTACGCTTAAGTGTATTGTTAATAAGTCTAAGAAATATAGTTTTTGTGGATCAGTTAAATGTATTATGTATTAAGCGAACTTGATTTAATAGTCTTCTCACAATTATTGCTTCCTTTATTACGTGCGAATTCCTAAGAATTTAGTTCGTGCACTAATATATTAATTGATTTTCTAAGAATAAGCAATATATTTCAAATTGCTTTTATTATTTCACTTTTATGCGTTAGCGAATAAAATATTTCAGAAATTCAGAGCTCAAATTTTAATTAAAACTTCCACCAATAAATTTACTCTCATTAAAGTGACTTTAATAACCATTAGAATACTTTTCTTTAATGATATAATATTTTTTGTCCTTAAGACCGAGTTAAATAAATAACTTATGGATTTAGTACGATTATAGCATTCTGAAATATTTCAGATACACGACGCATAGAAGCGGTTGGGTCGAGATTTGTGTATTTGAATACATGAAATAAATCCTTATGCACATTTCTAAAAATATTGATGCAACATATTTACTCTCATCTAAACATGAATACATATTAGTGCTGGGCATAATCGAATGATTTCCAATATTTCAATACCTTTAATAATCGAATGATCATTTGAATTATGGTTAGAGCTCGAGAAGTAGAGAAATCTACATCAATGGCTTGACTCGGCGACATTCGGGAACGGGATTCATAATCATAAATAATCGATTTGGCTGGCAGTTGGCTATTATTCCTATACAATTCTCAATTATAAATTATAAATTTCAACGTAACTTAATCCGGTTCTGTAAGTAGTCATCTACATACATTTCGCAGATCAACACAACCAAAACGCCACCGATGACGGCAGTGGCGGTCGGTCCATGGAAGCAAGGGAAGCAGTGCTTCCCTGGGATTATCGTAAAAAAAACACATAAATAGAACCTAATTATTATTTATCACAAATATTAATCATTAAAATTTACTTTTACCCAATTTCAATAGACACGGCCCTGCATTTCAGCAGATGAGATAATGTTGCACGCTAAAACCGTAACGATGACGAACTCGATTAATTGAGCCAACACGAACTCGCGCGACTTCGATATATGTAAGCAGAGACAACTATCTCTGATGTAAGTAGGTAACTTATTGAAATGCATCCCATCCCCACTTCATAATCTTGATATCTGAGCTGTATAGCATCGTAATACGTTTTATTTTATAGATTTTAATCTCGATTTTAATATCGATTTTAATATTATACTTAATCTTCCTAGTATTATTCTCAGCTTTTGTGCTATATTTGTAAAAAACTTTTTTGGTGTTTCTAAACCTGTGGTGCGGCGGCAAGTGATTTTTAAAACGTTGAATATTAGTGCTCGTGTAAGCAGATTTAGAATTACTTATTACATTTGGAAGCTGCTTCTAGCACTGTGGAAAATATTATTTGCGTTTGTGTGGTGTGCAATTTGTTGAAAAGGGGATTTTCAACATATTCGTTTCAAGATAAACTGGATATTATTAGAAATGGGAAACCAACACCTGATTTAAAATTCTTAAAAACGAAAGTTAAATCATGCTTTAGGTACTTTAATATTGAAGTGTACAGTGCTAATCAGTGGTTAAGGGGTTGTGAAAATTTGTGTAAATTGTTTTGTTGGTCATATGTACTGTTCACAAATGAAAAAGGTGTTTGGAATAAAAATGGCTTTACAGATTTAAACAACATTCACAAAGTGACAAAAAGGCATGGTAAGTGTGAAACTCATTTGCGAACGGTGCTAAAAGAATAAACATTTGGAAAATCACGAATTGAGCATTCATTAGATCAGCAGTTGAAAGAAAGTGTTAAAAAGACTTATTGACATTGTTTGTTTTCTTGGCGAAAATGAACTTAGTTTTAAAGGTCACACTGAATCTCGAAGCGTTGTTAATAGGGGCAATTTTATCAATTTAGTTGATTTATTAGCAAAATACGATACAATTTTAAGTAACCATCTGGAACACTCCACGATATTTCGCGGTACATCAAATCATATTCAAAATGATTTGATTCAGTCGATAAGCAATATTGTTTTAGAAAAGATTAAGCAAGAAATAAAAAAGCTCCTTTTGTTGCAGTTATGTTAGATGAAACAATCGATATTACGAATATTAGTCAGTTGTCAATCGTAGTACGCTACATAAATCCAAATGGGAAAGTCCAAGAGCGCTTTTTAGGATTTTTAGACGTAACAACGCCATGAACGGCTGCAGCTTTATATACTATAGTTTGTCAGATAGTCGATGATCTACAGTGTGGTGCTAAACTTATCGCCCAAAGTTATGATGGGGCCGCTGTAATGGCTGGTGAATTGGGGGGCCTGCAGGCCAAAGTAAAAGAGACCTTTCAGAATGCAATACTTGTACATTGTTTTGCGCATCGATTAAATTTAGTTCTAGCTCAATCTGCAGCGTGTCTTAAAAAGTGCAAAGTGTTTTTTTCAAGTATTAGTGGAATGGCTGCCTTTTTTTCAAAATCATCAAAACGGACACGAGAATAAAAAACTTTTTCAAGAAATTCAACCAGTGAAGAGCGGCTTTCAAAATTGTCCCTGTTGACAATAAAAAGTGACTTGTGAAGGAGAAGTCCAAAAATTCAAACTTTTACGACGAAGTTATTTCCGACATCGCAAAAAAGGAGAGGCGGATTAAACTACATTGTAAATAGGTAGGTATGTGCATGTTAACTACTTAACTAGCTGGCTCAATTTATAGTTGGCTAGAGAGTGCACGATGGCTAGTGTGACTGAACAAACTCTCTATGTTCGCTGCGGGTTCAATCCTCGCCACCGGCGCTGGCAATGTCGGTGGATATGGTTGTGCGTCTGCGTTTTTTTTATAAGTGTAACCCTCGCCCGTGCAGCTTCGGCTTTGGAATCGGGGGTTGTCTAATTTTTGTGGTGTTTTTATGTTTTATGTTTATTGAGGAGTGGCGGTCCGTTTCTAGATATCATAACTTTGCAGCTTTCGACATTTGCTTTAAAATGAGTATAAGGAAGCCATGTCCCTTTTCTTAAAATAATTTTTGCCTCGCTTTGCTCGGGGCCTCGCGCTACCCATCACTCTATATCACAAACTGCTTACCCTGTATCAAAACTCACCGCACGCCCCTGGATGACGGTAAACAACTAAACTTAACAATCCTAATATCGTATCTTATCGCTGCTGGAAAGAATGACTA
>JANEYF010004712.1:0-66341 GCA_029963845.1 Rhamnusium bicolor
GAGAAATATTTGCACTGATGGGAGGGTTGTTCCCATATACACTTAATACTATGTAATACGCAATATACCAACCAATTATACTAATAATAAGATATATATGCATATAAAAATAAAATAAACAATATATCCATACTACGAATTTCAAACAAATGGCATAGATATGTGTTCAAAAATGTAAACACAAATGTGTAATCTTTGGTATAGAAAAAAACCAAGTAAAATAAATTTAATACTAGGGCACTTATCTTGTGACTGGTGAGCGGCAGAGAGTTGTCAATAGTGTCTAAGGGTTGTTGTCAATTGGGTGAGCGCTACACAGCTAGGAGATGCTCTCCTCCACGTAGGATGAACAGGCGGCGAATAGATTAACGTAACCAAACCAGAGACGTTAAATAACGGCGATGAACCAGGAGTCGGTACCTCAAAACGGTGATGAACCAAAAGGCGACACCTCAAAAACGATGAACCAAAAGTGCACTGAGATTACCCGTACACTTAAACTATGTTGCACTATTTAAATATTTCCTCAGTGTGAAGGAAAATTGGACCATGAAAAAAATTCCGGTTTGACTGTAGTCTCAAATTCGTGTAAAACACTGGAAGTTCCTCGACTGGCACTTCTGCAAGGCTTAACGAATTAATCCAAAAATTGAAATTTCGAGACAATTAACTAAATCACATATAATAATCTAATCACGAACAACGGCAATACAATCACTATTGATCCCAATAATCAAAATTGGTAACTCACTAAAAGACATGTGATTGCAATGCCTACCCCGTTAATAATTCCTAAAACATGGCTCTCCCGGAAAAAGAAAAAAAAAGAAAGAAAAAAAATCATAAAAACCAGCATTTCAGAAAAACCATTCAAATGCAGGAAAATGAACTATGTACCGCATTAATTGTTGACGATCCAAGTCAAGAAGAATATAAATTACAGAAGCCCTACTGTTTAAAATAATACCACAAAATGAGACACATACTATTTTCTCTTAGACTAGAAGACCTAATAAACTAAATATTATTTAGAGAAGACAAATTTAAATTACAAAGGAAAATTATCCACACCACGTAAGTCATGTTAACATCTTATATAGTTCCCGACCTTCAAATGGTATCATGGTCATACCTGAGAGACACAGGACCGGAGGTCTCAATCGCCACAAGCCTACAATTTTAAACAATTAAATGATTACTGTTTACTACCATATTACAACAGTTGAACAACTAGGATGCTTATGCAGTATGTTACTATGTTGGTTGTACCGCTGAATAGAAAATATAACAAATTTAACAACGTCTAGTAATAAAGCCGTATCCTAAGGCGGTCCTGTAATATTGGACGCACCGTCTTACCGTTCTTACGCTAGAACGTTGCAACCGTAACGACAGCTACTTTTGCCTACGTAGCGTAAAGTTTAATTTGAGTTTTGACAGACAACATAATAACCCATTGAAATATAAACATAACAACTTATACTTCATTGTAATAACCTAAGCTGAGAATTGTAAAGTAAAAGGTTTATGGTATATTACTAACACAAGTAAACATTACTGATTAACAAACCCTATCAAGGTAAATCCGCAATTGTTTTCTTTATTTCACAATAAGAAAGAAACGATATAATTTTTGTTTGTTTTCTTTCATAGGTTATATTTTATTAAATACAATTTATTACATTGTAGGTACGGTCATTACTCGAAAAACAATTAAAATTGAAAATGCATATCAATTAATTCAACCCTAAGCCGAAGTACGTGGCAGGCAACGAGGACAGAAATAATTTCTTACATGAGCAGAGACTGGATTGTACTAATATTGGTAAGTTACTATTAATATTATATTAGCGATATAGACAAAATAAAGATATCTATAAATTTGCCCTGTGACACCTATAATTTAATAAAACAAACCACTGGTCTTCTATAAAATTTGTTTTGTTTTAGATCTCTTTAAGTAACAATCAGAGCGAGATTAGCAACATCGAGGGAAGCGCGGAAAATACAAGGAAACAGTTTCATGACTACCTAATGGAATACTAATTTAAAATAATAAAATATTGAATTTAAATTGTAATTAAAATCTAATAAACAAACTCATATTTAGGAAACTAACAGTGGTATTTTATTTTATTTTATTTTATTTTCAGGCCTCATGAAATTTTCAAGTGTAACAACCAATATGCAAATTATGAGAACCGACAATACCTCCAAAGTGAATTATTATGTATTATTGTATTATAGAAAGTTATATTTTCACAAAAAAATATGTGTTTAAGTTGATTGCTGTTATAGGTACCAGACATTTGAACATATTTACATAATATACATATTAGTATTTTATTTTTTAGACAGTTTTATTTGTCTACTGTAAAATTTGTATTTTGTAACATTGGAGGTATTAGCCCGCCGATGACATATTGCTCAGTTGTACTTATTCCACTTTTCAAAGTTTATAGTAAATGATATCAAAGAACAAAGATATTTCTTATATGCAAAAATGTTCATTTGATTAAAAAAATCATAAATATCAAACGTCATTTACCGCGACTTATAAGATCCTGACACTGTGATCCTTTTACCTGAGATCTACTAGGATCTTACCTAATTAATCGATCAGCATTGAGAATAAATGAATTTTCTTTAGATCTCAGGCAAAAAAGAGCACAACTACTGTTTGATACATCTGTACACTGGTACCGACCACCGATGTATGCAATGTCGGTGGTACCACATATACTGTTTGACGCCATCATCAATATCAATGTGCTAAACACGACTTTTCTAGGATTACCAGTGTAGTTCTAAATACTGACTCTTTTGAAAAAAATGTATGTGGGCAAAGTAATATTTTAACAAATGTAACAAGTGCGAATGGCCACGTAGCCTTAGACATCCTCCTTAGACTAGAAGTAGTAGTACATATGTAACAATGATCAATTAATTAAATGATAACTATTACATATCGTTTAACGCGACTCAAATTTGAAGACATGTGGTTAAGCGCGACTTTGCAACGTCAGCGTTTGTTGTCATAAGTGACTTTTGAGAAAACCTATATTATATGTGAAGAAACATTGAACAATTTATCAGTATCGCACATGCGTAAAAATGTTCAATTAATTAACTAGTAAATATTACATATCGTTTAACGCGACTCAAATTTGAGGACATGTAGTTAAGCGCGACTTTTGCAACGTCAGCGTTTGTTTTATGAAATTACCTTTTTGAGAAAACCTATATGTGAAGATAGCAGTTCAGTTGATTAATTGCTAAATATCACATCGTTGTTTACCGCGACTTGTAGTATGAATAAATGTTGTTAAGCGCGACTTTTGCAACGTTGCCGCTTTTCGGTTCGCTAAACCCCGATAGACATATAAAAAAGTCAGGGTGCGGCAAGCTCCGGTAGACATACATATATATATATATATATATATATATATATATATATATATATATATATATATATATATATATATATATATATATATATATATATATATATATATATATATATATATATATATATATTTTTTTAACAATAATTATATCCTAAACGGCGCCTCATATACCAGAGGGTTCGTAAAAGGTTAATGTTGCATTTTAACTACATATATTGTCTAACAATGTTAGGAGCAAAATGTTGCAGTGGTTATTTGTAAACAAATATACAACTCTATACGGTTTATTTCAAACGTATGTTGAAACATAAAAAACGTCTGCTCCTTTGATATCTTTACAGCCGTTTTTATGTTACAAATAAGTTTGAAATAAATTATACATAATTCGGTGGCGTTAAACTTATTTCTTTCACATAAAGTTATTATGCGGTTAATCACTGGAAATGAGTGTCACATAACAAACAACCGAAAGCAAAAGTAAAACTTAAAAAAAATCAATTATTTAATAATTAAACCTATTTTAATTTGGGTCAAATTCCACAAAAAGCAATTTGCATTTTTGGCAGTGCAGTTTCAATTTAGATAAATTAAAATTAATACTCTTTTATATTTCAGATTTTAATGATCTAGTTAACTGCTTTTTATTGCAATATAAAATAATTGCTTTATTGACCACCACAAAGGTAATTAAAATATTGGACAGTTAAGATTATTACCGCTAATAACCACCATTTACTGTAATTTACTCAAGGACAAAAAATGTAATTTAAGATTATTTAGAGATCTGCTTTCTCAAAAGGCAATTTTAAGATAATTGGTGTGGTTTAAATTATATACTTATTGAGATGGTTGTTATACCTGTTACTGAATTATATCTCATCGAGTGCTTTTAAAATTACAATGATATAATTAAACATGATCATAGAAATTGCCTAATTGCTAAATGAAGATCTTTGTATACAGGGCGCTTCACTGAGGACAGACCAAGTGACACAAGGTGATAGAGGACCTCATTACTCATCGATTTGACCTCCATTTGTGTTATGCGAAATTTGTTAGTTTAGGAGATATTTAGGTTTTCTTGTAATCCTTAACTTTACAGGACTCTAGCGAAAAATAAAAGGATGGAAAAAGTTTTAGTAACCATCTTAAAAACTTCTCTACTTTACTGGCAATCAACCAGACAAATTTCATTAAGCTAGCCCCATTCACATTGAAAATTTTAAATAAAAAATAATTGTTAAAGGCGAATATCCCACTTTTTAAATAAGAAGCAGAGGGTATCATGGCTGAAACCCACATAATGCATGCAAACCGTAGACACAAGTTTAAAAGATAGGCACAACTTAGGATAACGGCACAGGCATCCAGTCACTCATTTGTGGCTGCAATTGAAAGACCTCGTGTTTACAGGGCGACAGACATATTGCCATGAGGCAACTAAGTTACCTGCATAGAATTCCCTACCCAAGAAATGTAAAAAAATAGAGGATATTTCCTCCTGCAGTAACATCTTTCATCCTCTATTATTTTACATTCCTTGGGTAGGGAATTCCACGCGGCGAGGAAAATTGTATACAATATTAATAATAACTACATAGTCACGAGTGAAACAATTGAAGAGTGGAATAGATAAGTATGCATGTTTTGTATTTTTTTTATGCAGGAGTACTATAGAAATAAACTAATAAGAAATGGGTTATCTTGTTTATTTTCTTGCGAAAAAAAAATAGGAAAATGGTAACAAGTAGGAAAGGCTAAGTACTATCCTCTCTGTACTGAAAGAAAAGCTATATGCCATAAGATCCAAATTCAAAAAAAGACATGGTGTTTAAATTCAAAATAGGAACACACTGGAGTATTTTCATCATTTTATTTAGAAACTAGAAAGAAACTACATTCAAAATTTTAATGTGTGGAAATAAACAGTATTATTAATCTAAATATATGAGATCACGCGTTTGGCACTCAGCCAAATTTTGCGGAAGAAAACCCGGTATGTATAATAATCATCAGCTAAAAGTCACCATCTTCCAAGATGATCTCTTTCTGGCACGCCTCACTACAAATAGTGCTAGAATATCAAAAGGTGGTGACTTTAAGCTGATGAGTATAATTGGTACCTTTCGCTCCAGCTATGAGTGAGTACATTACTAATAAATATGATGTTGACACTTAGTTCATATTAAGGTATACCCGCGCTAGCACATAGCTATCATTTAGGTGAAAAACTGAAACTATTTATTTTTGGAACTTAGCCGACTTATCTATTGTACTCTTCAATATAAATCGTCGCATGAGAATTACATAGTTCTAACTAACAATTTACTGTTTTTACAGGAGAACGGATTTAAGTTTATGATCATTAGAAAAGTCACTTTGATTCCATTTTTATGTGTGGAATATACAGAACGAAGTATTTGCCTAACATATGCATGTAGAATGGTTTAAATTTACCCAAAATTGTAGGAATTATATGAAAAATAACTAATATTTGCAGTTGTACTTAGAAACATATTAAGACTGTAATAATTATAATTTTTAGTAACTTTTATTCATTAAACGTATAAAAAAGATAATCTTAATTTTACGATTTCAAAGAGTAAAGAAGAACATAAATTTTAGCACATAGTTATATGATGATATGAAAATTAAGTTTCTGGCGCTATATTTTATTCAATAGTGAAATTTCCTAATCAGAAAGATGCAGAAAAATATTTACAGTACGTTGTATAAAAATCTCAGTTTTGTACAAAATGTCGCTTAGAATCTTATGGTTCTAATGCGATGAAATGTCAGTGCATTAAAGGACTAAGGCATGTGGCAAACAAACGAGTCACGCTTACTATTTCTCTTCAAGCTTCGCATTTCTCGAAGAATTGTTCAAAATCATATATTTGTATAGTTAGTTATTCAACAGCTAAACAACACTGACGTAGTTTTCCACGAAACACCAAAGCACTATATACTGCACTCGACGCGTGTTTCCCCATCCAAGTTGGCATCATCTGGAGATGATTAAAACCTAAACTTATGCTAACAATCTACCATATGTATACCTAAACTATTGTTACGGTGAACCGTGACTCAATAACCAATAAAGCGGGCTATTTGGGATAGGCGCTCTGTTACTATTCATACTATTTTTACACTTCATGATTTCTAAGCTCTCAAATGCATCCAGCTGTCTAGTATTTGTTACATTCCTAATTAATCTTAAATTGCTACTATCTACCTCATGGTTGTTCTCAAACGCATGTTGGGCAACACTAGACTTATCTGTTCTACGATATTTGAGATGGGCCATATGCTCTTTGAATCTAGTTTGAATTGATAGTCTAGTCTGCCCAGCATATTTTTGATTACAGTCCTTACAGCTAATTTCATAAATCCCCGACTTTTCGTTTGTTTCAATTTTGTCTTTTGGATTGCCTAAAAGTTGTTGTAGTTTGTTTCCCGATGAAAGAACCACTGTCATACCTACATCATTAAAAATCTTACGGGTGAATCGAAGATCGAATGGAATCGATACAAATTTCGGATTTTCTCTTTCATTTTGAAAGGTCGAGAAATTTCGAGGGGACTCTTTAAATTTTCGTTTCCTAATTATTTTATCAATTAAACTTACAGAATATCCATTACTCGCAGCTATATCCTTAATCAATGCCTTTTCTTTTTCAAACATTTCCTTATTGGAGGGGGAAGTTTAATAGACGATGAACTAGAAAATTAAAACTCGCCACTTTGTGTTGAGCACAATGGTGAGAGTCCTTAGGAATATATCTTAGAGTACTGGTATGTTTTCAGTATATGTCAAATTCTAACTTATTTTCACTATTTCTAATTATTAATACATCTAAAAATGGTAGTTGTCCAGAGTTTTCAATTTCATAAGTGAATTTAACTGATGCAAAACGACTGTTTAATTTAGATACAAAGTTGTTAATATCAGCGACTTTTGTATCGAACACTGTAAAAATGTATTCCACATACCTAAGCCAAACCCTGTGCAAATACTCGAATTCTTCTTTTGCTTTCGTGTCGAATCTGTTCATGAAGAGACTGGCAGTGAATAGTGACAAAGAGTTACCCATGCTGTTCCTTCATGTTGTTCGAAGAAATTATCGTTGAATCGAAAATAATTTTGTTTCATGCAAAGTTTAGTAAGTTGAAGGTATTCTTATACTACGTCTTCATTTAGTTGATGAAGATGCTGAAAATTAAGCTGTTTATTTTAAAGCGCAAAATATGAATCATGATTTGAAACCGTCCCTAAATTGCAGTAATATTATACGTGTATACTATCATATGTGATAGATTATAATTATTTATATAATACTGTTGAGTTAAGAAGCTTAAAGGTTGTGCTGGCAAACATCAGTTTAATACACATACAGCTAAATCCACGAAGTGACGAATACGATCATGCATCGGTTGTGCTGATCCGCTCTCACCGATTCGCAACTGTGGGTCCCCCTCCGCTGCTAATGGTCAAACGTACATTGCACCTTCATGAAATTAACTGTATACGACAAGTATCCATTCAATGCTCACTGGATTGCCGTATTAAATTTAAGATGTTCAGAAGGCAGCAAATTCTGCATTTAGTTGATGTGCATAGCAAATCCAAAGAAGTCATTACTGAACATAATGTGGACCATATTTTAATAATAACAATATCGTCCAAGTGTGACTAAAAATCTAATTACTGTAGCTACGGATTCGGTGTGCAATAAAAATGTTCCTCCTAATGTCGATTTTATTGATAGAGAATACCAAGAACAAGCATCATTCTTCGTTTAGAAATCCTTTGTAAAACAATTTTTCAAAATCGAACTTATTTGAAATCCTTGCTTATTTGTCTTGAGATTCCGCCATATTTTTAATAATCCGGAACTCTGGTCTTTTTTCGACCATTTTCTCAGACGACTCCCAGAAAGTTTTTTAATTTGCAATCCTGATTGGTTAACAAAAATTTTGATTGTGAAATAAATTTAATTTCTAAAATGTTTTACAGGCATTTTTTCATTTGGTTTAACCCCAAATATTTCCTCTTCTAATTCTTTCGGATTTTTTTAATTCTGACTTTGTCGACTGATCGCGATTTGAAATTTTTTTCGGACATTTAAAAAATGTCTGTCTCTCGGACAGCCGTCTTCGGTTCTACTGATACATTAATTTTAATTTTGCCAGCCACACACGAAATAAAATTTTTTTAGCAATCTGTTTCAACATTTGTCAATTTTTTAAATATAGGTGTAAGATTGCAACATTCTTCTTAAGGAGTCAAAGCCATAAATAATTATATTCGTTTCAATTGTCAGCAGACCAGTTGTGCATAGGTATATGTATATGCACGACTTATTTACAACTGCTTTGTTGGATGATTGTAGTGTAGGATTGATTAATAGTGAATCTCGAATAGTAAATTAATATATTTGCTTTTATTTCATTTCATTATTTGTGTTCTCAAATGTGTTCTGAATTGTATCATACTGTTTGAGTTCCGAATAACATTATTTATAACTTTGACCCTTTAACACGAAAGTTGCAATCTTACAGCAACCCGACTATAGCTGCCCTCAATTACTCGGTACCGTCTATAGATTCCCATTTTTTGGCTGTAACTTTGTACTCTCCTCTTTTTTATTATTATTTTTTATTCGGAGAACATCATCGTGAGTACTCCCTGAATAATAATTAAGCACACTATTTTTTTTATGTAAAAAATAAAATTATCGAGTTCTTGTAACCCAGTCGTCGGAGAACAAAAAAAGGCTAACTGAGTCAGTCGATAAAATGAAACTTTATGGTTTCCTTTTCGCAGTTTTTCGCAAATACCTGGGCTGATATTAAATTTATTGATTTAAAAGCAGTTATCTTAATGAAAGTTTGTTAAATTACGAACAAAGTGGCACCACATGGACCTTCTAGGTATCATAGTTGCTGAGTAAATATTAAAGGTATCAGAGAGTTGTTTGTCAATTCACATTTTTTATGTACACTCTTGCAACCAGTTTTGCTGATGATTATCACCTGACACATACTTGCCTGGTGATCTTAACGTTTCAGAACGCAAATGTCATAACACTGTTGACTAGTCTTGCTGAATCTTTCCTTGCGTGCTGTCGCAATTGTTTAAAGAAAAAACGGAAGATGGCGAAAGAGTATGTGGCTACCCTGCTTGGCTGCGGAGAAAAGTGGGTCCAAAAAGTAAAGTTATATAACTGCGACGGTGCTAAGGTGATGACAGCTCTACGTGGCCGCGGGGAAAATGGGGCCAGAATTGAGGTTATGGAACTGCAGCGGAGCTGTGGTTAGGTCCACACAAAAAATTGACATGCATAATGTAGACAGCCCTACATGGAAGTAAAGTCCTCACGGAAAAAGGGGTCTCTGTACCCCATAGGTAAGGAGACCCCAAGTACAACGAGGCCACTCGGAACTCACAGAAAATTGGACCACGGCACGGAACACCAACTCGTGGGCCCGGAGCTTCACAGGGGCCCCTCTGATAAGGGGTCCACTACGTAGAGCCCTAACACGGGGTCGGGATCCCATAACTACGCCTAGTGAAATGGAGAAAATGAACAGGTTTAGCAACTTTCATCGTCTTTCCATGTAAGCTGTTTGAATTATTTATTGATAAATATTTATTGTTGTTGCAGAGCTTACCTTTTACCGGGTGTACAGGATCATGGTACACCCCCCTTTTCTGCTTTAGTTTTGAAGATAATTGATTGAAACTTGGGTTGTCCTATATACATAATAAATGGCACTTTTTTGACATACAAGTGATTCATTTTTCACTTCCGGTTTCGCCGGAAATGACACTAACATTCGATTTTTAAATAGAATACCCTATATGTTACATTTTTGATTTCTGCATAATTTTCTGAATCCAGCGATATCAAATAGGTGACATTTCAAAAGTCAATATTTTTAGTAATATAATTTTTAGTTTTACATTTAAGTATGCCATGACGGTTCCTATTTATTGTAAGTGACCCGTGTAATGCTAGAAAAATCGAAATCCCGTCAAAAATACTAAATTACATGATTTATGAGCAAACAAAATCTACAAAATGGTTTTTGAGGAAAAAACTAAATTTTTTCAAATGGAACCGTATTAATACCGTGGTACTAATGTAGTAGTAGTACTAATAAATGATTAGTACTACTAATAAGGAATTTATTCAAATGTCGTATTAAAATGTGCGATAAATACCAACAAAATTACAGCTAAAAGAAAATAAGAAAATAAACTTTTGTTCTAATTAAATGTTAAGAAGTAACTAAGTTGGCTTTGCTAACAATGAAATGTTTAGCTTGTCAAACATTTCTTGGTTTACCGGTGTTTTTATTGTGTCTTTAAGAATTTTTTAAAATTCTTGTTAATTGTGTTTAAAATGTCTGAAATTTATACAAGAGAAGAAAAAGTGGGCATGTTAATTATTTATGGGGAATGTAGGAAAAAATGCCGTTGCGGCTAGATACGTTTATGCCGAACGATATTCTGATAGACAATGTCCAGCGAGAAATTATTTTAATCGTCTTGAAAATCAATTCCGAAGTGAGCCCAACAATGATCCCGAAGAAAATTTCATTCTTGACGAAGGAACGGAAATTAATATTTTGGCTCGAGTAGAAGTTGATAAGACCGTTTTTTTAAGGCAAATTGGGTTAGAATTGGAAATCAGTCTCCATACAGTAAGCCGAATTTTGTACAAATACCACTATAAATCTGTTAAATAACAATTGCACTAGCACTTGTATGAAAATGATTACGAACGTAGGACGGAATATTGCAATTGGATTTTGCAGAATAACGTGCAGCCAAATAATGATTTTTTTTGGGAATGATTTTATTTTGGGACAAGTCTAGATTTACAAATTTGGGATTATTTAACCGACAAAATACAAAATATTGGTCACAAGAAAATCAAAATTTATTACGGGAGGGTAACTTTCAAGTGCGGTTCTGTTTCAATGTTTGGCTTGGAATAATCGGTAGTACAATCATTGGTCCAATCATATTTGAAGGACCCCTGACTGGTGCCAGATACTTGGGATTTTTGCAAAATAAAACTGAGGACAGTTTAGCTGAATTATCTTTCCATTTACGACAGGGAATGTATTTCCAACAAGATGGCGCTCCTCCCCATAATTCAAGGATAGTAATTGATTACCTTTAACGGAGATTCGGAGAAAACGTAATTTCGACGAATGGTCCTGTGAGGTGACCTCCAAGGTCACTTGATTTAACACCCCTTGATTTCCTTGTTTGGGTCATTTAAAAAATATTGCATAATAGCATAACGGCCCAGCAATTGGTGAACGTTCTTCGAGAAACAGCTATCCGAGTTCAGAAATGCATTGACGTTAATGGATGCATTTTGAACAACTGTTGTAATGTTTTGTGTTCATTTTTTTGTATTCCAAAGCCACCTTATGTATAACAAGGTAATTAGAACAAAATTGTATTTTCTTATTTTCTTTTAGCTGTAATTTTGTTTGTATTTATCGCACATAATACGACACATGAATAAATTCCTTATTAATAGTACTAATAAATGGTACCACAGTACCAATATGGTTCCATTTGAAAAAAATTAGTTTTTCCCCAAAAACCATTTTGATGAACTTTATTTGCTCGTAAATTACGTAATTTAGTATTTTTGACGGGATTTCGATTTTTCTAGCATTACACGGGTAATATTCTAAATGAATCGTCATGGCACACTTAAATGGAAAATTAAAAATTATATTATAAAAAATATTGACGTTTGAAATGTCACTTATTTTTTATCGTTGGATTTAGAAAATTATGCAGAATTAAAAAAATGTAATAATATACAGGGTGTTCCATTTAAAAATCGAAAGTTCCGGCGAAACAGGAAGTGAAAAATAAATCACTTGTATGTCAAAAGTGCCGCTTATTATGTATATAGGATATCCCAAATTTCAATCAATTATCTTCAAAACTAAAGCAGAAAAGGGGGTGGACCATGATCCTGTTACACCCGGTATACCTAAGACTTTATATTTCCTGATATACATATAATAACTTTTTTGTACAGAATTTAATAAACTTTCATTTTCATTCGATATAATAGATAAATTTTATATTAGCCGAGTTATTTGTGAAAAACTGCAAAAAGGGGGCCATTTTCCAAGATGGCGGCCGCTTCCTGTTAGTCCCTACTTATTTCTTTAATGAAAGAACATCCTTGAAAATCCCTATCCACAAAGTTTTATTTCTATTTTATCGATTGCATCGATTTTTCACCGGCGACTGCGTTTTTGCTCGAGGGAAGTATCATCAACAAATCATAGATCATTATTTTTAAATCAGATCACATCACATTTTCTGTTAACCATATGAATTAATACGAGAATAATATTTTAACTCTAAAAAGAAAAAACAAAAAAATTCAGGCTAATACATTCTCAAAAGAAATTGATGTCATTGAAATTGTTTCCAATTTGTCAGTATTTTTTATTTAATTTGCTCAATTTTAATATACGTATTTGTCCATAAAATCTAAGGAGTGGTTGTGCACCTAGACACCGCTTACTAAAAATAAATCTGGGCATGTGTTTTTAGTGCACAAATCATTGTACCCTCGTCAACAGGTACATGCATGAAACTTTAAATACTGCATTGGTTAAACTTTCCATCCAATTTAGTTCCTTCCATCCGTTTTAATTATTTTTCCGTAAAATAATATAATTTTATGTGTACTGTGTTCACCCTGGCAGGAAACTAAAACATTTTATAATCTGTCATCCGCATAACAAAGTTAAAACTTTGAGGCACCAAAGCCTGCGGATATTATAATGTTACGTTTTCATATATGATTTAATAAGGGATGTATATTAAATCTACTAAATCTAGGGATCTAACTCTAATTTGATATTTTATTGGGGAAAACTTTAACTCGAAGCCAATGCTGAAACCACAGCTGTCTCATATTACCGGTTTGATTTGTTTTATCATCAACTAAAAAAATGCATGTAAGATAATTTACTCAAATTTATATTACAGGGACTAAAAAATATTAAAATATTAAAAACTTATTGATTTATCAATAATTATACTGGATGAAAACATGTAACACCCCCATTTTGGTACAATTTAAAAGATAACTGGAAATTTATTTATTTTTATCTCTGTAAACTACTTAAGTCAAATTAAACTAAAGAATGACAGGCAGTGTAAAATTAATGCTTGACATAAATTTAAAAAATTCGTTACGTGGAATGTGTAATGATTTATTGTAAATAATATTGTCATAAGGACAGTGGTTTACCCAAGAACTAAAGCAACAAAGTGTATGCTTAAAAAATTCGTTTTGGATTTTAGTAAATTTAAATTCTCCTGAACATAAAAGAAAATATGATGAGGAAAAATAGAAATTCATGCATAATATAAAATTATGTAAACAAACCTATTATAACGCCAAACAATTTGAAAAATCAAAATATAGCAATTATTTCTTATACCCTCGCCTATCAGAAATTCAGATTATAGAGTAAATTTTAGTAACAATTCTAATAATTTACGTATTGCAAATCAAGAAGGCATTTTCAAAATATGCCACCTTAATATACAGGGCATGACAAATAAAATTGACTTAATTGATTGCACTTTAAAAAATTTCAATTTTGACATACTATGTGTATCTGAACACTGGTTTCAACATAATGACTTACATAGGCATTAGTATTCCCGACTACATGATAATAAGCCATTTTTATAGGAAACAGCATATTCATGGAGGGGCCATTAAATTTTAGTTAAAATTAATCCTCATGCTAAAGAATTAATGTCAATTAAGAATTTATCTGTGGAAAGTCACATTGAAATATGTGGAATTAGTTATTTTATTAATAATTTAAAAATAATAAATATTTGTTTATATAGGCCGCCTAATGGAGATATTAATATTTTCATTGTTAACTTGTCCGAGGCTCTAAATATTGTCATGAGATTAACAAAGAATATTATTCTCTGTAGTGATTTTAATATTGATTATAACAATAAATGTTTTTACACTAATATTTTAAATGATATAATTATGCATTTGATTTAACTGTAACATTGACAAAACCTTCACGCTTACTTACTAACATAAATGGCTATACCAGTAGTAGTTGTATAGATTATATGTTTACTAACTTAAATCTTACTACTTATTGCTGTAATATTATACAACTAAATATAGCGGATCATTTAGCACATACATTGAATGTGAAATTTTCTGAGCTGAAGTCACCTGACACTGGCAATACCAGTTCTCTTAAACGACGAATTATAAATGAAAATACAATTAGTACCTTTATTTATTATTTAAGCCACACTAACTGGTCAAATATATATAACTTGAATTTTATTGAGGCATTTCATTACTTTGTTGACAGTATTACATAGTGTTATGAGGCAAGCTATCCAGTAAAAAAATGGTCGATTTGTAACAAAAAGAAATAACAGAGAATAGTTTGCCCAAGAACTAAAGCAAGAAGGTGTATACTTAAAAAATTTGTTTTAGATTTCAGTAAACTTAAATTCTTCTGAACATAAAAGAAAATATGACGAGGAAAAAAAGAAATACAGACATAATATAAAATTATGTAAACAAACCTATTATAAGGAAAAAATAAATAATTCCTCAAACAAAAATAGGAAAACTTGGAAAATAGTTAATAAAATACTAGGTAGAAATAAAAAATAGTATTAAAAACAGTAATACTGTTAATGTCAATAACTGCATTATAAATGATATTACTGAAGTTGCTACAGCATTTGGGTATCACTTTTCTAATATTGCGCCTAAAAAAATTAGGAACATTTTGGGTCAAATCTCTCTCTGCCATGCACTTTGAATGATTATTATGTAAATTCTATGGTACTTTGATGTTGTTACTGTAGAAGAGGTACACAACACTATTAAACTCAAAAATAAAAACTCATCTGGCTATGATGGCCTAACAACAAAGATCATAAAAAATATAGAAAATAACATCCTAAAACCATTTGTTTATTTAATAAATAGCTCAAAGAAGCTTTTCCAGATTGCCTAAAATTAGCGACTATCATTCCCTTATTAAAAAAAGGCGATCCTACTGATTTAGAAATTACAGACAAATCTCTCTCTTAAGTGTTCTCTCTAAAATGCTTGAAAGAGTTGTGTACAACAGAACATCTAATTATGTAGAAATAAATAAGATACTAACAGTCTCGCAGCATGGGTTTAGGTCGAACAAATCGATTGAGACGGCGTCCTGTCATCTTCTGGAGTATGTTTCTGAATGCTTGAATAAGGGTAAGTACGTTGTCTCACTGATGCTCGACCTCTCCAAAGCATTTGACACCGTAAAGAAATATTAAACAATAAATTAAATAATATCAGCATTAGGAGTAACATTCTATTATGGCTAATCTCCTATATGGAGAATAGATCATTAAGGGTAAGGTTAGATGAAATAAAATCAGATACTTTCAATGTGTCACTTGGGGTCCCTCATAGTTCAGTATAAGGTCCATTACTGTTCATGCTCTATGTGAATGATTTACCTAGTTACATAGAGCATGGCCATGTAACGATGTTTGCGGATGACAACAATTACCGTATCAATCGATACACCTGAGGAGCTTCACAATATGATTAATAGTGTAACAGCATCATTAAGTACATGGTGCCAAAGAAACAAATTGATTCTAAATGAAAAGAAAACCATTTGTTTAAATTTTCATCTACATAAACTTTGCCGGAAAATTTCATGTCTGATGATGGAATCATGTTTTCAGACGCAGCTAAATTACTTGATCCCAAACTATCATGGTATAGGCATATCGACTACGTTTGCTATCAACTAAATAAAGCATATTTTGCAATATTACAGCTAAAATCCACTCTAGACCAGGCAGGATTAATAAACATATACTATGCTATGGCATATAGTCACATATCTTTTAATATACTCGCAAGGGGTAGAGCCTCCGAGTGTGAAAGAGTTTTTATTTGTAAAAAAAAAATTATGATGCTAGTTTTTGACTTAAAAATTAATGTAAGTTGTAGAGACATATTTAAAGAAAAACGCATTCTCTCAACACCGTGCATTTATATTTTGAAACGATAAACATTTACAAAGAATAATTTAAATTTCTTTAACAATAGGTCAGGCTCTACACAATTACTCGACGAGACATGGTGATCTCTTGAATGTACCTAGTTACCATACGAGCACATCTAAGCGATCACCCATCTATATTTGTGTTACCTTATACAACGCTCTCATCAAAAATATTCGTGATATTACACATTATGTGAAATTTAAAACAAAGCTAAAAGAATATTTATCAAATAAAGGCTATTATAGTGTATCTGATTTTATTGATGGAAAATAATGCTATGTATTTCTAATTTATATTTATTATTTTTTTAAATTCTTTTTAACAATTTTTCTGTGTAAATGTAGTATATTATGTAGTGCTACATCATACTTATTTATGACTTATACATATATGTTGTATGTGATATAATTACGTATCGTTAATTATTTATCATGATATTGTCGTTTGTCTTTGTTTATTTATTTATCTATATTTTTAATTTCTTCTTACTTTTTTTATAGATTTTACTCTAGTTTCTTGACTTATCATATGTACAATATGTATCTGCCGTTGACCAATAAATCATTATTATTATTATTATTATTATTTTCGGTTTCCCGATGCCGGTCGGTCCTCCCGTGGCCTCCGACGCCTCACGGGAGTCGCGCCGGCGCATCCACATCCCGCAGGGTTAGTGACTGTAGATACCAGAATCGTGTGCCCTAAGCAGACGGAGAGAACCCAGAATGACCTTCTGCATTTGGCCTGTCAGCCACTCGGCTGATTTTGGCAGGCCGGTATGATCTTCAGTTCCGAGAGCAGCGTAGGCTTTATCTCTCCGAGTACACCGATTATTAGGACGACCATTTTGACCGAGTAGCCTGGGTACAGTACTTGGAGATCGAACCGGAGATCGCGATATTTGGTCCGTTTCTCCTCCTCCTTCAAGATAATGTTTTTTCTCCGCAGGTGCCGAGAACTCGATGACATACATCACCTTGAGTTGGTGGTCGAGGAGGATTATGTCAGGCTTATTGGCTTGGATTAGCCTGACAGTCGGGAACGAGTAGTTCCAGTAAATCCGGCATTTCTCGTTCTCGACAACGGACTTAATATCTCCGGGGACGTAAGGCAGCACTGGTGTCTGGTCTACCCCGTACGAGTGCCTTTGATGGTAGTATAGCACTCGTAATGCCGGGTCATGTCGGTGGATGTAGGCCGAAATCGCGTTTATGGAGCATGCAGAAAGTAAGTGCATGAGCGATTTCGGCGCCTGATGGCAGGTCCTGCAGTTGATATCAGGAACCTCTACACGCCACACGCGGCTACGGTAGACCAAGTTTTTATTATTATTATTATTATTATTATTGCAGCCAGGCACACGTGTTTCGACGCCAGCAACGGTGTTCGATTTAAAAAATGACCATTCTTGGAGCATATCACAATTTGGTGAGAATTGGAATAAGGCGAGGTGTTTCGGAATAATAAAAAAAAGTATCAAATCAAAAAACATGGCGATCGTAGAGTGGGAAATTGATGGGAGTATAACCAAGATCAGTTGCAGTTCTCTACAAATTGAAGGTAAGTACTGATGTGTTTTTTGTCCACTTCGACGTAAAAAGGAATATCTTCCGCAATATGCTACACGGTCTCCGGTTTTGAAACTTTTGTTTTTCAAATGGGGCACCATGTGTCCTTTAACATTTTTGGATTATTAGAAAATTTTGATTATAATAGACTCCAGTACAAAGATTGCACATTCATATTTTCGATTATATTTGAATGTACTAGAAACAAAAACAACTTTCTTACTTAGAATTAGTAATACGGTATGTTCTTATAACTTGTCTTAATATCATAACTTATTTACCTGTCCAGGTCCAAGGTCCTGAAACATTTCTATAATCACTTTAATATAAAGTATTACTTTCTGTTTAATAGTGCATCGTACATTACATATCTCTGTTTTTTATGGGTTTAAAAGGAAATGAGAGCGCATAGAAATTTTAATTGCAACAGATTTTGGAGATAGGGAACGTTCATAAGACTATTCAATGACCTTCATCCATATCGGGAAATCACCAGATCTGCCATAGACAAACATGACAAGTCATAGATCTACCTAAAGCATAGACGACCAAAATCAGCCACAACAGATGTTGCGAAATTAAATATTATGCTACAAATTGAATAGTGTCCTCAAACATCGACACAATTACTGCCGTCAGTAGTAGAGAGCTAGTAAAATACATTTTTTAGGATTTTCTGTTCTTTGATTTTCTATGTTGGTAATACTCTTTGTGTAAATATGTAGTATAAAAGCCGTATAATAAAGGGAAATAATAAAAAAGTTAAAATAAAATAGGTCGTAAGTTGGTGACGTCATCAATTCAGAAAGCAAAAAGGCTGCAATAAGCAAATACGTAACAAGAAGGCGGCAACCACTCTGGATAATATACTTTGGTGCCTTCTTGCTACGTACGGTATACGCTGCATAGCAAAAAGGTGGCAACCAATCTGGAGTTTTAGCGCCTTTTTGCTACATAATGATTATCCTTACGTAATGGTTGTGTGGTAAAATAATGTGTTGGTAGTTCTTAATTATTTGTTACAGAGCAAGTAGTAGCATTTCAGACTAACGAAGAAAACACGCCTCGAACCGACGATATTTGCCCAGTGACGTAAATATTAAAGTTATGTGGAATGAATATAATAATAAAAATACTAGGGATTCATATTCATATGATACCTACCGAAACGTATTGAAGGACATAAATATCTCTTTCGCAAAATTGGGCAATGAGAAATGTGAGATCTGTGGAATGGTTACATTTCATGAGCATTCTAAAAACCGACAGCCAGATTTGAAACCCTTAGCAGTTATTTTTCACGAGGCCATTGCTGGCAGAAAAAAAGAAAGATATTATAAGCAGTTTTCATTTTTTCTTGAAAAATAGGGATGCCGAGACAATGACTTTGTGGTTGGATAATTGCTTGGCCCAAAACAAGAACTGGTGTTTTTACAGCTTCTTAGTGCACATCGTAAACTCGATAGATATCAGAACTAATAAAATATATATTAAGTACTTTCAAATTGGACATACATTTATGAGTGCTGATAGTTTTGTTTTCCACCATAGGTTGCGCACAGTATGAAAAAAATTGATGATTTCTGTGATTTCAAGGACTTCGAAACAGCGGTGCATAGTGCAAATTCAGGAAGGAAGAAATTAAAAGTACGCAAGGTGTTGATTTCACAGATTGTCAGGATTATAAGTTCTTCAGTTAAACTAAAAAAAGTTCAACTTCGGCCATACCTGAATAATATTGTAATGGTTTGCGCAACAAAGGGAAAGAATACAATGGAATATTTCAAAGAGTTTTGAAGAACCTGCATTGGAACTCGTTTTTTTGTGGCTAAGGCAATGAAAGATGGAATAAAAAAATAATCCACTGCATAGACAAAATTGTCGCGGAGTGGCATTAAACAAGAAAGACCAAATAATCCAAAAATTTAATACCTAAAACGCGACGAATATTTTGGAATAATCTTCCAGTTGATGAAGGTGCATCCGACTTAAATGTGTCATTTGAATAATTTAAATCAAATTCCATCAATGGCTTTAAAAATTAAATGTGTCTCAGTTAATTAGTAATAAACTGTTGGAAATATTACATTTCTTGATACATCTACATATTTATACCTTAGTAAGTAGTAAAATGTGGGTAAATATAAAAAAGTTGCACTTACGGTCTTCTTGCTACCGGTCGAGATATCCGTTTTTAGAATAATAAGTAAGGAAAAAGGCTCTATTCGCCATAAAATACACACATTTTAAACGAATTACATAATAATCTATTTTAATTAAAATGTTATTTTTTTATCCTACTTTATCAACAAAAAATTAGTGCAAAATTTTTTATTTTTCATATTGGCTTAGAATGAAACAGTTGTTCGTCTCTCTCTCGAAATTAAGGCCGACAACGTTACGGTCTTTCCTACTGCTACTGACGGCAGATTAGCGCTAGACAACATATGCTAATGGTCGGTTATTAATATTATACAAAAATCAAAAAAAAAAGAAGACAGCTTGGAGCAGCTAAAATTTTTTTGATTAACTGCAACACTAACGAAGTTAAATTTTCATACTAAATTCAAGCATGGGCATAGCTTTTTTTTGTAACTCAACTTGTAATATTGTATATTGTGCACAATTAAACCAATTTACACTGAATTTTTTAATAACTATTTCTTATTAATAAAAATGGCAAATTCATCAGATAATTATTCCTAAATAAAGAACTTATCTTGAATTATAATTCTTTTAATTCAGTAGAAAGGTTTTAATTCAATAGAGAAACTCTTGATATAAGTAAACACCATTTAAACACTAAAACTGAACACTTCGACTACCTACTAGCAAGTAATACTTCTCGCCCCATAAAGAGGGATTATTAACCCCATCTTCTGTACCTATTTCAGGCAGTTTCTTGGAACCTTCATATTTCGTATTATGACTGCATTTTCAAACGTTGATCCCACTATGTATCGATGCCAATTTGACGGTAAAAAAGCTTAATGTGTAAGGTCATTGTCAGAAATTACAGTTTCTATTTATTACAATTATACCGCTCGTAATCCGTAATAAAATAGAAGGGTTAAATCCGTCTCTGACATGTCATGTTGTAAGTTTTCCTGTGTCTACTTATAACATATTCGCAAATCAAAATAATGCTGTTAATATTGTTTGTGACGATTGTAACAAATTTTCAATTTACTGAATTGATTCAAAGGTTAACGGTATCCATTCACTTTCTTGCACCGTTGAGTGTGTCACTCGATAACCAGTCAATTTGCCGGACTATCTCACACGTGAATAATTCAATTAATTGTTATTTGGGGCATTGATTAATGACGATGTCTGTATTTGTAAATCCTTTGTGGTCTGCATAATATATGGACCATGTTAACCACGACAATATTACGATGAAAGGGGCGAGATGAAATTTCAACTATTCACATTTCACATTCTGCATGTCCCTGCTGAATGGAATTTAGTAATAGACTTCTACCAGTTCTACCTTTATATTACCATCTTTACATTTTCCATTAGATGTCTGACAAAACTACGCATCAAATCTTTATTAGGGTGTTCCATAAAATTGTAATGCGTTTGGTTCGCTCGTAATAAGCTTCTTTTGGCTATGTCTTAGAATATTGATACATTCCATTTCGAAACATATCTTACTGTTTATTTTTGTTTTTTTTTACTACAGTAATGTAAAAAGTGTATGTAAACATTGTCTAAATATTATTTGTGATATTCTCTATATGGTTTGAAACTATTACGTTATTTCATCTTAGCTGTCTACTAGATTCGACTAATTCGAATAATTGGATAATTTTATTTCGACTAACCAACAAATTTGGTTTTTGAATTGATTCCAATAAGGTTAAAAACTAATATGAGTAGACTAATTCGGATCGCCTAATTTTAGTTGGATAATTGATTTTAGTCGACCGTGTAATTTTATTCAGTTGGCTAATTTTAGTCTGTTGACTAAATTAAAAAGTTACATGTTATTTAAGTTGACCTGCCTTAATACAAAATAATTGTATTTCTAATTTTCTGAACTTATTCATAAGACTATACAGATTGTTACGGGGTAACGCAAAACCACCTAAATCTTAAATTAATTCTGCATCGCCCAGTATAAATATTTGAGGTTTAACTTGCAAGCAACTGCATTTCGAAAATTTAAAAATATGGTTTTACTATTACGTGCTAATGTTTTAGGTGTATTTTTTCGAAAATGATTTAATTTATTGAAATTAACTAATTTTTAAGCTACACTTTTTTACATCGAACTTAATTTCGCATCATAATTTTTAATCAAAAATCCATAAATTTCATGCACAAAAAAAATTATTTAGAAATATTTAGACTGCAGAGGCCACAGATGGCAGCCGTTAAAAGTGAATGAAATGTAGTTATTAGATTTATTTTTACTCATAAAGGTATAAAAAAATTAATAATACCAAAGTATTCCAACAAAGAGTAATAGTAATAAAAGTTTATTACTTCTTTTAGTATGATACAAATTTATGTGTTTTGGCAAAAACATTTAATTTTTTTAATTAAATAAATTGAGATGATTTCGACTTTGGTACCTATGTAGGTATTATTTCTAGTATTTATTACTATTTTGTAAATTAGATTCATTTTTGCCTGAATGGTCCAAAAATTCATTCCAAGCTTCAGTACCATCGAATCAATACTGTTCAAGTTATTATGAAAAACTTGAATTCCATGAGGGGCCTTCGAAAGCTGATAGCTACTTAGGAAGTATTTATCGGTATGTATTTATAGGAATTTTTTGCGTGTATTTTTGTTGCTGAACACGCTGTTATAGTTTTTCGATGAAATTCTGAATCACACTGTACATAGGTACATCTCTGTATCTATTAGTCCTACAACTGAACTAGTTACCAAAAATATAGATCAGAGAAGTGTCTAAAAGTAATTTCGTATACATTTGTTTCGTATCAGCGATCGTATCCACGTATTACCGCGTAAAATCTCTAAACCTACATTATAAATATTAATGTAACTTTTCCACACCACCTTCGAGGTCTAGTACAAGGCGCGATTTTTAACGTGTTATCCTCTGTAGGCGTAATCCGTAATTAAAGTATTTTTTACGGGATAAAGAGAACACATTTACAAATATTTACATTCAAGTATATATACATGGCGATAGAAAATTATGGTTCTTTTTTTCCTTCGCTGACTGATACACAAACATTTGGATAGGAAATCCAACGTGGTAATCCCATCATCCTTGTTATTCTGCTTTTCACTGATTCCTTTTTCGGATTAATCTAAACGGTACGTCTGTAAACTTAGCAGCATAACCATCAGTGTTAATTGCAAAAATATACCATCATTTAGCAACCATTTATCACCTTATAAATATAAAAAAACAGAGTTGCTAATTGTTTTAACAAAGTTATTATCATTTTATAATTTTATTGGAAATTCACAACCAGCGCCACAATCATCGGTGCTAATTTCGAAACTTCTACCGTCACTAAGCACCGACTTAGCACCCTCTGATTATATAAATAAAGCAGAGGTGCCAATTGTTTTAACAAAGATATTAGCAGTTTTATAATTTTGGTGCCAAATTCACACCAGCATCATAATCATCGATGCTAATTGCAACAGTTATAACCATCATTTAATACCCTATCAGTTCTCTGTATAGGGTGGGCCAATTTCGATGTTTGTATAGGGTAACTCGGTAACTATAAGAGATACAAAAAAATGGAAGATACATTTTCGATCTCTTTTTTTGAGACAAATTCATTGGCGGAAACAAAAATTTGCTATCGTTTTTTGTTTTCGAGTTATAAACAAAATTTTGATTTTTCGGCTTCTAGACACATGTCAATATCTTGGTTGTTTGCAAAGTTATGAAAAAACAACTTTTACATTCTTGAGGCACTTTTTTATGTATAATATAGTGGCGTCGAGTAAATTTAAAAAATAAGGCGCAATTTCCAGTTATGGTATAAAATTGTATTTTTTTAAATAGGAATTATAGTTGGCTATGATTTATTTAAAAAGGAATTTTTTTCTCTTTCAAACAATATATCATATGTGGGATCGCTCTCGATGTATAAGTATTTAATAGCGAAAATAATCTTTTAGTAGATTACATTTTGCGTTTTTTATATTTATTCCAAGTAGGCGTGTGTCATCTATGACAGTGTTTATCCGTTTGTCAGTAAATTGCATATTGATAATTTTGTTTCCGTCATAATTACACCCCATTTAGTTGTAAAAGTGAAGATATCTTACCAAAATTACGAGAAATATGATATGCTAGAATGCTTTATTCAAAGTAATAACACTTGTGCTATTACATCCGAAATATGTTTCAATCGCTATCCAGAAAGAAGAGGTTAAAAGAAAATCTCATTAATTGTGGGTCATTTATGTCGGTACTGGTTTTCTTGAATAACTGGTCTTTAATATGGCCCCAAAGAAAAAATCTGGTGGCCACCTCATTGGTCCGTTACTTCCCATCCAGTTAATTCCAAAACTGGTATTTAATAATTCTGAAACTGTTCTGATATTATGAGGTGGTGCACCATCTTGTTGGAAGAACTGATTTCTTGCCTCAATTAAGGGTGAATTGTAAATAAATTTCTCAAATTTTCTAGTTTACGATTTCACAATACCGTTGGCCATTAAGGTTTTCTTGATATGTTAAAACACGATTGCCATGTAGATCACACCAAACACTAAAACCAAAGCATCCCTGGGATCACATGTCAACGATACGGTGAGGGTTTATATCACCCCAATAGTGCTCGTTCCGTTGTGCCTGTTGAAAATTCCTGCACTGCTAATGTAGGCTTCATCTGTCCAAACAACATTTCTAGAGAAGAATGGATCTTGTTGACTTTTTTTGACGATACCATATGCAAAACTGCAACCGTCGCTGAAGATCAGTTGGTTGCAGATGATGTTGTTTCCTTATTGTATAAGATCTGAATTTGTGTGTCTGTAAAATATCCAAAGCTTGACGTCTTGAAATTCCAGAATCAGCTTCAATTTGACGACTTAAAATTGAAGGATTTGCAACCACCAGTCCAATTACAGTTATAGAAGTTTCCTCAGCATCTTTAATGTTGTAATTTTTTGGTCTTGGCTTGTTGAAAGACTCACAATTATTGGATTTTTTCTTTTAACCTCTTAAGAATAGCTTTATTAGTTTGTTTTCTTTCTGGATAGCGATTGAAATATATATATCAGATGTAATATCACAATTGTTATTACTTTGAATAAAACATTCTAGCATATCATATTTCTCGATTTTTCGTAAGACATCTTCACTTTTACGATTAAATGGGGTGTAATTATGACGGAAACAAAATTATTAATATGCAATTTACTGACAAACGGATAAACTTTGTTATAGATGACACACGCCTACTTGGAATAAATATAAAAAACGCAAAAAAGTAATCTACTAAAAGCTTATTTTCGCTATTAAATACGTACACATCAAAAGCGACCCCACATATTATATATAATTTGAAATAGAAAAGAATTTCCTTTTAAACTAAACCATAGCCAATCATGATTCCCATTTCTTACTGCCATATAACATTTGGTGGTGAAGACACCCGTCTTAGTCTATCTCCTATTTCATTCATAAGGAAGTTATAATAGGTATTTCCAGTGAGATTTCCATGATTTAAAATAGGACTAATTGTATCGAAAATTTTCACATTAGAAAAATTTTGATCCAATTCTAATCTATTTACCATATAAGTAGAGTATGCAAGTCTATTTTGAATATGAATATGGCTTAATTTTTATACTGGCCTTATTTTGTATGCTTTCATCTTTTTTTTTCAAGATTGTGTATGGTTTCATACGAATATTATAAATAACGGACATCGTCACTCAAGGATTGATTAGGCTGTTCTTGGAAATATAGTATTATATTCAGTTCACGTATATCATTATTTTGAACTGTCCTTTTTTATTCTTTAAGCTTCCGATGTTTTCAAATTTATTATTAATTATTAACAATGTTTATTATTAAATTTATAATATCCAACACTGACGTAGTTTTCCACGAAACACTAAGGCACTATATACTGCACTCGACGTGCGTTTCGCCAACCAAGTTGGCATCAGTTGGAGATGATTAAAAATAAACTTCAGCTAACAATATACCCAATTTATACCTAAACTAGTGTCAAAGTTCGGTGAACTGTGACCCACTAACCTATAAAGGGGGCTATTTGGAATAGGCCTTCTGTCACTATTCATACTATTTTTACACTTTGTAATTTCCAAGATTTCAACTGTATTCAGCTTTTTAGTATTTGTTATATTCCTAAATAATCTTAAGTATTAGAGACGGGTCATATGCTCTTTGAATTTAATTTGAATTGATCGTCTAGTCTGTTCACCATATTTTTATTACAGTCTTTATAGCTAATTTCGTAATTCCCCGACTTTTCGTTTATTTCAATTTTGTGTTTTGGATTGCCTAAAAGTTGTTGTAATTTATTTTCCGACAAAGAGTTACACATTCCTCTTTGTCACCATTCATTGCCAGTCTCTTCATGAACAGATTTGAGACGGAAGCAAAAGAAAAATTCGAGTATTTCCCCAGGGTTTGGCTTAGGTATTTGAATAATATTTTTGCAGTGTTTGATACAAGAATCACTGCTATTGACAACTTTGTATCTAAATTAAACAGTCGTTTCACGTCAGTTAAATTCACATATGAAATTGAAAATTCTGGACAACTATCAATTTTAGATGTAATAATAATTAGAAATAATGAAAATAAGTTAGAATTTGACAAATACAGAAAAGATACCAGTACTCTAAGATATATCCCTAAGAACTTTCACCATTGTGCTCAACACAAAATGGCGAGTTTTAATTTTCTAGTCCATCGTCAATTAAGCTTCCTCTTGAATAAGGAGAGGTTTAAAAAGAAAAGATTAAGGATAAAGCTGCGAGTAATGGATATCCTGTAAGTTCAATTGATAAAATAATTAGGAAATGAACATTTAAAATCACTTCGAAATTCCTCGACTTTTCAAAATGAAAGAAAAAATTCGAAATTTGTATCGATAACAAGTATAGTAGACAATAGTTTTAGGTATCTATATAAAGCAGGGTATATGTGAGGTTAAGGTATTCTTCTTCCTCTAAACAGGCTGAGAAACACAATATATACCTAGGATCTGTCTGTAAATGATCTATTATTGTTCAGTTTGTTAGGTACTTGGGCAGTAGAAGAAGAATATGTAAAATTTAATCTCAATATAGATTTACGATTTACCAAACCGTGATAATTGATTAAGTATAAATAGGGTAGATTATTAGCATAAGTTTACTTTTAGTCATCTCCAGATGATGCCAACTTGGTTAGCGAAACGTGCAAAGAGTGCAGTATATATTGTTTTGGTGTTTCATGGAAAACTACGTCAGTGTTATCTTCACATCAAAGGTTCCAACCCACTCCAGGAATATAATATCCAGTAAAATAGTTACCCTGTGAAACATTCTTATTATTTTTTAACACACTGATAATATGTCAACATTTCACATTGTAAGAAATATTTGTCAACACTATCAATAAAGCATTAACCAGCTGAATGGTGTCTATGTTATTTTATTGTGTTGCCATGTCTTTGTGTCATTTTTTTTTCGTCCAAAGCTAACTAAATAACTATAAAAGCTAAAACATAAATTACTACCGACTGTATTCGGGCCACAAAAATTGCAATAATTAGAAAACCCTAAAAAGATAATATATGACATATATCTATATTAAAATATATCGATCAGAAAAATATAAAAAAAACAGTGTTCCATTTGAAAAAATGCAAGTTATATTCATATCTCCTCTAAACGACTTTCAGTTGTTTTTTTTTTAATTACATATTCGAAATACTTTAAAAAAATCTTTCATAAAAGCATTTTTTGTAGCATCAAAAATAAAAGAGTTATTATGGATGGTCCATTTCGTTGACTAACCCTGTACATGTGACGCTAGTGAAAGTGGTCTCAGTTTTGCAACTCTACCAATAAGTATGTAGGTTTGAAGTTTCTACATCTATAAGCGATCCTTTTTTTATACATAATTTCTGATATTTCTTTTCGATAATAACTATTTTAGTTATAGGATCAATAGATAGGGAGATATTTACGAAACACTCATTTCTGATGCATTACGCGCTGTCAAAAACTATACAGACGATGTTATCACTGGGAACTTCCACATATTATTGTTAACAACCATTGGATTTATTTCGCAATCAAATTCATACCTACCTGACTATTAAGAGATATAATGTAAACACTCCAAATACATAGGAGCATCTATGCACAGTGTTATCTTGGCTTCATGTTTGACTTCCTTATATCTTATTCAAGGAAGTTAATAGCTGTATTATTTTTTTCTATGAGATTTTAACTAAAATATGCATTTTAAACTTTCCCAAACCCATCGTGACGAATTTTTCAATATCAGTCCGTCCATCTGTTTGTCCATGTGTATAGACATATAGTCCGTTTAATGAACAGATAGAATTGGGGTTGAGCCACGAATTTCTTAATATAATCTGGATCTCTGATACAATACTAATAAAATGTCCCCTACATGTAGGCTGCCATACTCTGCTGTGGGCAATTTTTTTGTCTGTGGTTACATATTAACCAATTATAGAAGGTTATGAGACTGCGTATATTTAAATTGTGTTTACCACACACGTTGGTCTATTTCCGTGATTATCGTTTAATATTTTTTATTTTCCAATCATTTAGCAGTATTCTTGATCAAGTGTTTAATTTTTTCCAATTATATTGTTATTATAGTGAGAATAATCTAATTATATTATCCTACTGAGAATATTTTATAGTAATTTGTTTTGTTTTGTACATTGACGTATTTTCTGATTTTGACATCTGTCATTAATTTTGTCTTAAATTTTAAAAAAATGAACCAAAAACGATAAGTTCAACATCAGTGGAAGAAATTATCATACAAACTAAAGAAAATGCATGTAAAAATACTATGGTAAATAATAAGTCAATACGGAAATATTTCCCAATCATTTTGTGACGAAAGGGGATACAAACTAAAAGAAAATACACCAGTCACGGACGAAACATTTACAATAATTGTGTTTTCATGTTCAAAACTCTAGTACAGTTTAATTTTGATGCAGTATAAAGTTACTTTATTTAGTTAAAAATTGAGACAATTGTTAAAAAAGAAATGTTAAATATTTATATTTTATTTTTCTCTCTCGTTTCTGGGACTTACTACAACATGAATAATTCTTCGTCAAATATAGTTAATTAGTTACCAAGTATGTTACTGGAAAAATAAGCCTCTGCATTGTGACTTTATGTCAAAAGATTAGTCAGAGGGTGTTTTTTGACAACTAATATGACACAAAAAAACAATAATATAATTCCCCAACGTGTCGGAAAACGAATCTGTTTCCTTTTTCAAAATTATTTATTTATGTAAGGTTAGGTGAGCATCAAAGTTAGGGAATTATATTATTATTCTTGTGTCTCATATTAGTTGTCAAAAAACACCCTTTGACTAATCCTTTGACGTAAAGTTACAAGCGCAGAGGTTTATTTTTTCAGTAATATACTGGGTAACTAACGATATTTTTAGATAGAAGGATTATTCATGTCGTAATAAGTCCCGAAAAAGAGAAAGAAAAACTTAGGAATGCGACAATTAACGTTCAGACAATATTTATATTTTGTATTTAAACATTAAAAAATAATATTTCGAGGACCATTCGAGAGTGGGGAATAAATTAGAAAATAATTCTTCGGTTATTTTCTCAAACTTTTTGTCATTCAGCAATAGCCACTTGAGCCCTACGGGTACTCGTGTCTATTGCTAAGCAACAGGTTCTCGAAAAACTGTTGAATTATTTTCAATTTATTCTCACTGTTTTGTGATATTACTACTGATTATTGGCAACTAGCAGATAAGTTGTGTTATTATCACAGTCGTGTATTACAAATTAGTTAAACACTATTTGAAAAAAAATATTTCACGTTTGAAAAGATTTAAAAATGTTTTATTATAAAAAATTACAAAACTATCCAGCCTTTAAAAAAACCTATTGGTGTTTGAATACTACTAGACTTACGGACACACGTTACACCTTCTTCTTTTTTTTCTTTCGCAATCAGGAACCAAACAATGCATTTTTAATTAAGCGTACAGAGAAGTTCTAGTTAAACAATAATCACAAAATGACATTCAAAAACTAATAAATACAGAACAAATTTAACAAAACCGACAAATCAGGCAAAAAGTACAATAATTAATAAATCCAGTCACAGCACATCACATAAACAAATCATCCAAAGATGACAATTGACAAATCGAAACCCAGTGTGGCAACGCGAAATCACTAATTTTTACCAACAATAAATTGAAATGTAACTAGATTGCCCGCAGTATGGCGGCAACCTAGACAGAGACATTTTCTCAAGGTCCAGTAATACCAATTAGAGATCCAAAATATATTGAGAAATTCGTGGGCAGAGCCTATTGAATTTACGGTTGCAAAACCCCGTTTCACACACCACAAACATTTTTTTTTGTTTTTTGGAGAATTAAAATAATTAGGTTAGGTTAGGTGACAGGTTAAAATTATTTATTATTTGCATCAAAAAAACAAAAAAACGAATAGGTATATAACATCAAAAAAATATAAATAATATTAGAAAGTAAATCCACCACCATTTTGTATAACTGGTGGGATTTATTTTAATACGGAGGTTTGTAGCATAAAAATAATTTTTTAAAATCAAAATAATTATGATCTTTTTAAACCAGGAATATTCGTGTGCCATTTATATCCATTATAATGTTCAGTCATGGACCAACAAATTGGGGCATTCTGATAGAACTGAAATAAAGTATTCTGTGATATAACCTAACGGTCAGCTGTTGCAATTTAGAAGTGTTTTCAATAATTTTTATAAATGGCAATATATGTAAATTCTGTTTTGTAAAAATATTAGTTTAACCTATCAATATCTGTTTGTCATGTAGAATGGTCTGGTAATATGTATTTGTGAAGGCATGTAATTATTTTTTTGGCAAATACATATGTTCCCGATTGGGGAAGAGTATGCATAGCGGGTAGATTTTAGGTGTTTACTTTTTTTAGGTGTTCATTTTAGATATTGACAGAGAAATTTAGTACACTGATACCCAAAGGCTTTTATGGAAAAAAACTCGATGCACATAAGAGATCTTCTTTCTGACAGAGAAGATTCCATTTTGGAAGATGATATTGATGAGTCCAACATTTTGGTGGAAAATAATACACAGCATGAAAAACTAGTTTGTTATAGTAGAGATGATGAAGTACCTTTAGTTGACCTACTTCCTAATACGCCCTCGACAAATAAAGCATCTGAAGTCAAATGGAAGAATTCCATAACATATACCAATGCAGAAGGTACCTAGTTTCAAGGCAATAATCTACTTCCTCCAGAAGTCCTACAGTTGACAACTCCTTATAAAATTTTAAAGTTTTTCCTAGATGACATCTTTTTAGATAGTACTGTTTATCAAACAGATTTAATCAGTACTCAGATACGGCCCAACATATCACTGCATTTAGCGGAGTAAGAGTTAGAAAGATTATTGGGCATCCTCATATGGAAGTCAATTATAAAACAGTCAGATGCAAGATGATATTGGTCCCCTAATACACGAGTTGATCAAGTTGCTGATTTCATCCCCGTAAAAAAGTGTGTTGTAAGGTTAAAAGCAGAGTTACCTGTTAAAAATGTGAAGTACACCTGTTTTTATGCGAAAAGAAATTGCTTTGTAGAGTTTCATACAAATTAAATATGTATTAAAATGCAGCTTATAAGCATACTGTGCCCAATAGGAACATTTTTTATTCTTAATTTTTAATAAAAAGTTTGTCTTAGAATCTTCTATTTACACATTTAAGTAACATATCTTTAAAAAAATATTTTCTTGTAAAGTTAAAAGAAAAAATTAAAAATTAAATCATACAATAGAGGGTTAACAATGTTCGATTACTGCCCGTAAGAAGAACCAAGAAGAAACTTACGAGAGATCAGTCTACATTATAAGAAAATATAAATGGAATAAACATAAACAATAAAAAATGTGCATACTGCACCCTGTATGAAAATAAATATTAAGTAAGTACCAATACTGTGTCCTAAAATCTAGTAAAGTAATAAAAGCTACACATGTTATACACACCATATTCATAAGGTTCGATTACTTCTCGTAACAAGAACCAAGAAGAAACTTATGAGAGATCAGTCTACATTATAACAAATTATAAATGGAGTAAACATAAATAATCAAAAATGTGCATACTGTACCCTGTATGAAAATAAATATTAAATAATTAACACTGTGCCCTAAAATAACAATAAAAGCTATACATGTTATACACACCATATTCACAAGGCTCGATTACTGCCCGTCGTAAGAGGAACTAAGAAGAAACTTACAAGAGATCAGTCTACATTATAAGAAAATATAAGTGGAGAAGCATAAACAATAAAAATGTGCATACTGCACCCTGAATGAAAATAAATACTGAACTTTGACCTCTACTACTAAGTACTCGACCTCTATTGAGCCACCAGTAGCAATATGAATGGTGTCTGAAATAAAAACACTTTTTATATTATAAATAAAATGCTATTAAAATTTAAAATATCTGCAGTATATCATCGTCTAATTTCGAATTAAGGCTGGTCAATTGTGTTCCAATTATTTCATGGATATTTATCAAACATAGGAACAATATTTTCGAATAATCTACTCGAACACCATTAAGTACAACTTGGCCTTAGTCCGAGTCAGATTCGGACGAAGAAGGGTCATCCCGCACATAAATGTTCAGTGGCTCTACTACGATGTCCATTAGAATGTCACATTATTTCCTCTTGGATTTGAGCATGATGAATCATTCTTTTTCCAAAGGACGTTATTGCGTGACCTTTTTGCAAACCTATAGTGCCAACCCAATAATTACATTACAACATGTAGAAATAAAAACATGGTTTACTTACCAAAAGGTAATTTCTGTTATCAATGTCCTCAAAGTACTCAGTTTTAATCGAGGTAAATGTTCAACTTCATGCACCACCGCTAACATTTTATTCAGAGTTGGTTGTTCGTTCCCTTCAAAAAATCAATGAATCAAACGTCTGAGAGCACTTTTAGTTCCATCATCGATGTTATCCAAAATTGTTCGTTGTCTGTGGTACACTTTCGGTGGATGAAATTGGTGTCTTTCTTTATATTCACGTAGAATGTTGTAAACACTTGCAGCACATACACCTAAATTAATATGCATAATAATATAAACATAAATTATAATAAATATAAACAATCTAAAAATACCTTAATAGTAAAAATATATTTCGATGCACTGATAAGCAACCCCATAAAATACAAAAATTAAAATTACCTGATGCCTTTGCAACAAACTCGGTGATTTCTGTCCTAGGTTTATACGCGTTCCCAAGTAGCACAGTGTGGCCTATAGAGTTTTCTCAGCTAAATTTGAGTTGCAAAATCTTTGGAATGACCGTGGTTTAGCTGTAATTTGGCTTTAAAATTCTAAAATCGTTTTATTCCAAATATTGTTACTGCAATAACCTTGTCGCAACATAATTGTAAAACTAGATGGCTGCAATCGTTATTTGGATTGCTGAATCAGCTGTAATGTGCCCTCCACAGCTATTGTAATAGCTCAAAAGCAGCTGTAACAAATGGTTGTGATTTTTAGTTGCCTTATACACTTTCCAGCTAAAAAAAATGTTGTTTGTCAGCTAAAGCTATTATATTCCATATTTGTGACTGTGAATTTGTTTTTACAGTAGGTGGGTAAGCAATAAAAAAAGTCAAAACTAGTTAGCCCTCAACTAGTATGTAAATTGGTAAATAAAGCAATTCTTTGCTTCAAATGTTTTAATACAACCTAGTACCTACATAACCTATAAATATGCGCTGTTAGGTTATCGAGTTGATAAAAATGACGATAAAAATGATGTTTTTAATTTATTGCAGTTGAAGAGGATTAAATACAATTCAACATATAGAAAAATAAAAAATCGGAGGATTCATGTTGGATCATCAGAATACAGAAAAATAAATGTGTGTATACCTGCAAAATTAACAGAAGTTGTATACCCTTCTTAATTGTTAAAATGGCAAAATGAGCTTCTTCTTCTTCTACTTCAAGAGTCGTTCAGCTCTTAAATAGCTATGTTAGGCGAATTGCAACCAAACAATATCTAAATAGATGAGATAGACTATCTGGTTACGGAACCGGTTGCTATTTGGAATTTCTGTACACAAAACTGCTCACTGCATTTAGCCGCCATATTTTCATTAGTTTCTATAAACGAGGGGCGATGAAAAGGGCAGCCATTTTGGACATTATTTAAGTTCTTTACACTTTGTCAATCTTTATCACCACTTTTGTAATAAAAAAGTGCTGTAATAGTTTCTAATAGACATAACAATTAGAAATAAGTATTTTAAAATGATTTACTGGCGAAATAAATTAAAAACTGTAATTTCCATCAGATTTCATCAGAAATTTCTAAAAACAAATAATTTCTGGAGCGCTTCGTACATACAGACTTATTACATCCACATTTAACGAAAAATTGACAACCGCATGTAATTTTATGCACCAATTGTCACCAAAATCGATCACATATTTCTAGAAGTACCTACATATATTAAGCGATTATACCTATAAGAAGATAGGCATCCATTCCTTTTTACTGACATAAAAAAGTAGAATGGGGAATGTTAAAATTCATTAATGATTAAATAAATCGTTATTAAAGATAGTTAACAGCTAAATACTTTATCAATACTAAAATGTACATCACAATTGCTTTTCAGCTTCACCGTGCCTTTTTTGGCCATATGTATTTGGCAGTTAACTAGCTGTGATCTTTCTTATTTTGCAGTAAAGAAGTCATAGCTTTATTGCAATTATAAAATTTTAAATTCAAAAAAAATGTTGTACCATTTTGGCTGTCACAACGTTCTCACAACCTCTTTAAAACGTTAGCTGGGCCAGCAATTATAGCCAAATGGCTGTTACATTAGCTGCGACTACGTTAGCGCAACTTGTTTACAATTGCTTGTGCTACTTGGGTTGTCTCCAGTATAAATGTTCAAAACATGTTGTTTGTCTTTAACCGAAAATGCCTGGATGTTCGTTTTTTCGGTGGAGAAATAGCCCCTTGAACCATAATTGGTATTAATCCTTGAAAAAAGTTTGGGTATAAGATACAATCAATATTAGTCGTTTTCATTACGTACCTTAATATAAATAAAAATGTTTGTTTGGCGCTAAAAAAGCACTATGTATTAGGTAAATGTGAATAACAGTAAATAGAAACAACGAATTGCAACAAATAACTGTAATCTCTCCAAAACACTAAAAGGTATTTGACGGTCAAGAAGCTATCAAGTTAAGTTTATCTTGTGATATGGGTTTTACAAATACGACCAATAGAAAAAATTCTATTCTAATTTGGCGCACATTTATGGAGCAGGGCATAATTCTATCTCTTTATTAAACGGACTATAGTAAGTAATAAATTAACTTTCATATTTAAGATTTTCAATCATATTATAGGTTACACATTAAATTGGACGAACTTGGTACCATCTGAACTGGTTCTTTATTTCAAGAAAGATATTTTTAAAATATAAGAAAACAGAGAGACAGTTAGCTTCTTTGATGTATAAAGAATAATAACCAACATTTTGTTATTGCATTTTAATTTTGTTCTTTTGTCACAATATTTATTTATTAAGTTTAATTCAGATCATTAACTAGAAATTATAAATTCTCTATTAAACAATTTGCCTGATTTGGCAGACGTTAATGGTAAAAGCTTTATATACAAAATGTAACTTTCGAAAGTGCTTACAATGTAGATATATTCGCAAGCTAAGCCTCCCCAACTAACATAGACTTTGTAGTTCACAGCATATACACTGCCGAAGTGTCGCCAGATGTAAGCGGAATGAAATTTGCATTTTAAATACTTCCCTGAAGTTATTAATAAAATTTATAGTTTCACTTTACCAGCCTTAATTCCAGTATTGTTAAGTAATGGAGTTTGCTCATACTTATTTTATAAGAAGAATTTTTATATACGCAGTATATTTATACTTTGTTGATTGGATCTTTGCAAGTACGTCATAATTACAAGCTGTATGAAGTAAATAAATTGAAGGTCAACTTTTGATCAGAGGTGTGTACTGAAGAACAATAACAACAATAACAATTTTTTATTTATTCCAACATTGAGATAGAGCTTACCCTAAATTTCACCGACCGCCACTGAGTACTTGTCAATGCTCAACGATCATTTTCTAGTTATGTGATTCATACAGCGACTAATATAATGTCAAAAACATAATTGCAAAAAATATTACGACGCCGCTGAAACAAGTGACAAACAAGCTGGTCAATGAAGCTGAGACATAGTGTCATAATCGTGTCATTCTTCCACCAATTATTAACTTATCAGCCAGATGTCTTAGCCCGCCTAGGCAAACGTCTCTCTATATTTGCTTATCCTATAAATGCATTGCTGCGAAGGCAGATCGTAATTAATCTGACACACACGCAAAGATCCAATGAACAAAGTATAGTAAAATTTACGTGATGATTAAAATTAATCCAAAGAAATCTATCACTAAGTATCTAATGGAGTAGTTGGCTAGAATAGCAAGTGTGACTAGATAATCTCTCCATCGTCCTCCGGGTTCGAATCTCTCCCACTGGCAATGTCGGTGAGAATGGTTGTGTACCCTCGTTTTTTCATAAGTGGAAGCTCGTCCGTGCAGCTTTGGATTTGGATTCAGGGATTGTCTGATTTCTGTGATGTTTATACTATATATTATATGGGGTTAGCATAAAGTACTGGGACGGTCACATATCTCCGCTATTTTTAAAAATGTGTTGAGATGAGTTGTTAAAATAGTATCAACTCCCCTTATTTCAAATGGAACATCCTGTATATTTTCACATATTTCAATGATTACTCTTTCCCGAATAGAGCGATACTATGTATGATGAGTTTGAAATAAGTAGAGGAGAAATATAAAAAAATATATGATTATTTAAATTGCTTTGAATGAAACATATTTTGACGGCTTTTGTCATTATTTTTCTGTTTATCAAAATAAATGTGTTCAGTGAATCATAGCGTATGTAAATTATCATGACGTGGGGTTACGGTGATCGCGACGATCCTTTTGAAAACTACGAACTTTATTTAATATCGTTAATCCAGGAAAGAACATTAGTTTATTTATTTAATTATCTAATGTGTTGAAAATCCAGTTACAGGTTAAGTTTACATAGGAAAAAACAGTTGTTAACAGAAACATGAAAAAATAAAGTAAACAAATTTCAAATTACATAAAAATAATGCAATGCATTACGATACAACGAAGTAAAGTACAATACAATACAACATAATACAATACAACATAATACAATACAATTCAATACAATACAATACAATACAATACAATACAATACAGTACAGTACAGTACAGTAATATACAATACAATACAATACAATACAATACAATACAATACAATACAATACAATACATTACAATACATTACAATATAATACAATACAATTCAATACAACACAACACAACACAACACAACACAACACAACACAATACAATACAATACAATACAATACAATACAATACAATACAATACAATACAATACAATACAATACAATACAATACAATACAATACAATACAATACAATACAATACAATACAATACAATACAATACAATACAATACAATACAATACAATACAATACAATACAATACAATACAATACAATACAATACAATGCAATACAATACAATACAATACAATACAATACATTGCAATACAATAAAACATAACACAAAACAACACAGCACAACACAACACAAAACAATACAATACAATACGGTACGGTCGGTGCGGTGCGGTGCACTGCAGTGCAATGTAATGCAATACAATACTATACAATACAAAATAAGATTATTAAAATATTACAATAATTAGAACATACAGTAACTAATGTAATTAATACCATATTTCTTTAATATTATTTATATTACAACCAAATATATCAAGCTGAGGTTCAATACCATCGTAGTTATTCACTATTTGATACACTGACGAACATTTATGAATATTTTGTCCTGTGGTTTTTCGCCCAAAGCAGATGGTTGATTAATTCTGGCATTTAATTTAGGTACATGAAAGTGAAGTAGTGTTACTATATTCTCAGTTTATTTTATAATGAACAATTTTGAACTCGAAATTAACACAGTACATAGCTCGCCTTTTAATTAGACTATCCATTTTATAAAAGACATCTTGCGGAATGCCTATTCGTGAAAAAGCATTATTTAGGGCAAATGTTGCCGATTTAAAAAAGCGCCCTTGATCAATTGAGGAAATATGAAGAGTATATGGGACTGCATACAACATATACAACTTTAAAAAGGCTCTTACATGCATCTGCTACAGTGTTATCAGTATGAGATGTAAAAGAGAGTTTTGGATCAATAGTAACTCCTAAATCTTTAGTTAGATCCTATCTGTTAAAGATAGTCTCATCTAGCGTATAATCATAGACTAGCGTCTCATTTTTGCGACTATATGACAACATTACAATTAGTAGCATTAAGAGGTAAATGGTTGTCAAAGCACCATAAATTTATTTATTATTCTTCACAGAATATCTTAAGATCATCAGCATATAAAAGAAAGTTAACAACAATAGCATTAATAAACATAATAAACAGAAGTGGTCCGCAAATGGAGCTCTGAGGAACGCCTGTAGTTTGAGGAAATTTGACAGACTGGTAACCATAACACTGAATAGACTAAGACCTGTCGGTCAAGTATGATTTAATCACAGCTCTCAGGCTACCACTAATGCCGATATTGTCCAATTTGGTCCATCCCGTCAAACTCTTTAGAGAAGTTAGTGTAACCGACATCTACCTGACTTAATCGATCAAGGACTGCGTTAATAAATTGTGTCTTGCATTCTAAATTAGTGACAGTGGAACGACTCTCAATTTGTATAACATGATAGGCTCATATTTAATAGAAGGCAATTAAAATGGGTTGGATATTTCAGTTTATTGAGAAATCGAATTCAACCCTACCTTGCAGATGTATTTCCAGACCCTAATGATATTTGGTTTCAACGGGATGGTGCTCCATGGCACTATGCACGTGAGGTACGCCAGTATCTAAATGATGGATTGGTCACAGAGGTAGCAAAGAATGGTCCGTACGCTGTCCATACTTGTCCCCAATTGAGGCCACTTCAAGAATAAAGTATATATAAGTAGGCCAGATGATCTCAAAAAACTCCAACAATGGATTACTAATGAAATCCAACAAGTATTACCAGATTGACTATATTATTATGCAGCATTAGGGAATTTTTTAGGAACGGTCAGTTCATTGCCAACCCGTAAATGATGGTCAGTTCAAACATTTATTACGAGTCAGAATGTTTTTTTATGGTTTTGTGTTTTTTAGATTATTATTAATTCATTTATCTATAATTGTAGTTATCTTTATGTTGCAGTTCTTTGTCAATTTATTCTCTACTTATTTAAATAAATCCATCTAACATGGTATCGCTTTATTCGAAAAAGAGTAATCCCAATCATACTTCTAAAAATAAGGGAAATATGGGACCATTCCAGTAGTTTATGTTAACCCTGTATAAAAAATATAAATTAGTTTACTAAATACTCTATACCATATAGACATAAAATTATATTATTCATTTTAGATTTGAAGTTACATTTTTTCTCTTCAAATAAACTAACTCTGTAATTACATTAAACACATTATTTTTTGTAGCTGAATTGGTTCTCATCTCATTGTGGTCTATAGCCTCAGTAGATGTGACAAAGTAGCCACGAGTGAGACAGATGTCTTTGTTGAAAATCTCTACGTCGAATTTATTATATTCGACGTTGAAAAATGACTTCCGTGAAATGGCATAGTTGCCAAAACGCTTACCCAAACAATTATTATAATAATTACTTATATCTCTATTATATCCCATGTTCATAAAAATAGTAAATGAAGGTTGGCAATGAAATCCAAGTTTTGATTAATTTCAAACTGAGACAAAGGGAATCTTATCGTTTATGAAAAACTCGTCCTGTGTTCTGTTAATCATATTTTTTGATTTTCTAATACACATTTAGTTTCACTTGTTATTAAGCTGTCCATGCGGTTCAAATTGCGAATCGCTTCTTTGTCTTGTCGGTAAATTTCAGTTTGGTACATATTTTTTCCAAAATACTTGGAACTGTTTTTTATTCAATATATTTAGTGGAATATCACAGATACAACGCAAATATGCAATCACACAGATGTATAGAATTGTGGCACATGGAAGTTCGATTTTTATTTCGTAGGTGCTCTGCACATTTTAAATAATTTTTAGTAAAAAAATATGTGTCGACACCAGTTGTACATTTCATATAAGACACCGAGCCGATACCGTCACATTTTAAATCACGAAATTTGTGTAAAATAATTTTTTTAGACTAGATTATTTTAGTAATAATTAGCCATATCACGGCACCTAATCTAAGTTTTACAAAGAATAAATTTATTTGCCTAAAATGACCTTCTCAAAAACTTGTATTACTCTTGTATTATTGTATTTTATAACAGAGATACTATTTGATAAAGTCATCAAATTTGGTCCACCCTGAACACTACAAATAAGGTCACTCTTAATAATATGTTAACGAGAACTTATAGTAGGTAAAGTAAAAAATGAAAATTTGATAATGAAACCTTTTAGCTGGACAAAACAAACCAAAGAGCTGTTTTGTAAATGTTTAAAGACCCATTTTCTTGAATACAAGCTCGACAGTGCTTCACAATGGATTGCTGACCTCTTAATAACTAATTTCATCATATTTCACTACAGGCTGTTTCTATTCTCTCAATTAATTCTTCCCTACTGCCAACTAGGGTAGAATGAATTTTATCTTTTATAAAACCCAAAGAAAAAAAACAATAGTGAGATCTGGAGAACGGGCGGCCATGAAACTGCTCCACGACGTTCGATCCATCGATTTGGATAAGTTGCATTAAGCCACTCTCGAACTATTCGTCTGTAATGAGTCGGAGAACTGTTAAGCTGAAACCAAGCATTTCGCCTGGAACATAAATGAAAAGTATCCCACATATCTGCATGCGTTGCTTCAAGAAATTCCATAAATGATGCTAATATTAATATGGAAGGCAGAAAATAGGTGCCAAAAATATTGTTTCCTCAGACATCAACATTTACTCTGACCTCATGATTAAAATATAATAATACAATGTATATGACTTGTCAAAATTAATGTTTGACACGAAGTGAAGTATTTGCATTAGAAATCTGTGGATACGAGTTGAATATAATGCTGACTTGTCTCTATTATATCCTCTTATCTGCAGATGGTCGTCCATCCTTAGACTGGACTTTAAGCGATGGTTGATGTCTGGGACATTGGTTCTGGAGGCCTGGAGTCGAATCCGTATTTTTCGTATTACATAAATACTACAGTATATTAGAGTAACATATAATATTATTGTCCAAGTGCTAGGTTTATACCAGTAAGAAGTATTATCTTTATTTTATTTTATTTTTACTTTCAATGTCCAAGTAACTTTTTAAATATTTTAAAAAATAATTTGACACTGACGTAGTTTTCCACGCGACACCAACCGTTTCGTCAACCAAGTTGACATCATCTGGAGATGACTAAAAGAGGTTTTAATCATCTCAGTGCAGTATATGGTGTTCTGGTGTTTCGTGGAAAACTACGTCAGTGTTATCTTCACATCAAAGGTTCCAACCCACCCCAGGAAAATTTATTTAAATTGTTTTACATTTTAATCAAGAGTTAATTCATAATACTGGTCAACACTGATTTTATTGTCGTTTATATTAGGCTGATTTTAGGATGACTTTATGTCGTTGATTCTGCATTTGCTATCAGTTCTACTATATTGGCTCTAGTTTTTGAGATACTACATTCCCTCGTGGAGAATGAGAAAATATACATAGAGAAATAATGGTAAGGCGTAGTAAATTCGCAAATCAAGTAGTATATTTGCAGTTGTTTCAAATTATACAAAACTAAACAAATGAAAACCTAAAAGTCTGTATTTCAGCTAATAAGATAAAAACAGGATAAACTCCGATAAATTAATTACTAATAATGCTCGGTAAAACACTGTTTGTAAGATTATCTTTTGGGGGAGGGGTCTTTAGAACAATCTCTTTAGAGGCTCCAATAGCAGTCTGTCATCATATGTATATTTCATCTGCCTTGATCGCCTTCCTCCGAAACAGGGGGGCGAACACACGTGAATTAATACTTACCAGTACACACGTCTTTCCTCCAGGACTTGCACTTAGCAATTAAACAACTGAGCGTTATATCTTATGCTCTAGCGTGTTGTAACATGCAGTAATAAGCTGGCAAGTGTTCATTCAGCGTCATAGAAAGATTACAACGATTGGATAATGGGCTAGCTTTGATAAAATATAAGTCATATTGCAGTAAAATTAAAATTTTTCTGTACATTATCCCAAAAACTAGAGCCAATTTGGTAAAACTTAATATCTTTTTGAAGTTATCATCCCAAAATACCCTAAAATCGGCGAGACATCTTTGGCAACAAGAAAAAAATTGTCTGTATATTTGTTAACCTATGTAAAATCCTATGTCTTTTTATCTACTAATTTTGTAATCGTACAGTATTGTCATGAATCATATATATGTTCATTACTATAGTTTCCGAAATTTCGCACTTCCTGCCGCCATGTGGTGAATCATGCAGACGTTCATTTCTAGAAGTTTCTGCAATAACCATTTGGCAAGTGCTGCCACCCACTTCCTATCGAAATGAAATATGAGACGTCATCAAGGCCATAATTTTGGTATAAATAGAATCGCCAAAGCCAAGAGAATCATTTCAGTTTTCTACTGACAACTATCTTCAGCGCGTTGAGCTGGGTAGTTGACGAGTCTTAAGCGCGCTGAGCTTGACTGCATTTGGTTTGATTTCAGAATCTGACAACGACGCCGCCCGGCCGAATGTCTGGTAGCATCTTGAGGTTTTTAGCGTGCTGACTTAGACCACCTGGCGTTGGTGCAATTTTGCCGTCCTGCGCCGCCGTCACCAGTCTACTGACTATTTATTGCCTTTAGCGCGTTGAGCTGGATCCACCGCTAATATATAATTGCTAATCCAGCCGCCGCGCCGCCACCAGTCCCCTAATTATTCTTTGCCGTGAGTCTTCAGCGCATTGAGCTGAACCCGTCGCCGTTAAATAATAATAATCGAACTTACCGTCACATCGAGTCCTGGATGTTTCCGTCAGCACGTGGAGCTGAAGCCTACCGTCACCGTTTAATCACCGACACTCCTCCCCGTAAACTAATTGCACCGATGCAATGTATATAATATTTATTAACTGTACTTGACTTGGTTTAATTGTTAGAGAATCTGATTTTATGTTTATTTAACTTCATGTTTTGGATGAATGTTGCTTTATTGAAATAAACTCTGTTGTATACTTTGGGCTTTCTCATTTACAACTAACAGGAATCCTGGATTAATTCTCCAAACTAGCTATCCAAAAGCAAACACCGTTACGTATTCCGACGCCCATACATACTTTCGTACATATTTTGGGCATCCGAACCGACACCGTTGCGGTATTGTAAGTTGTAATTTTTATCCCGAAAAAGATTAAAAAATTATTCGAAATATCGGCAAGTGAAAATAACTGTCTTTTTTATTATCCATTCATACTTATTTATTGACTAATTCTCATAATTTTTAATAATTCTTTTATAGATATAATTACAATTATATGAAGAATTATTGAAAACCACTATCGAAATCATGAAAGAATGCCGATACGTCACAAATTTATATCTAATCTACAACGTACGCTATTCAAGCGTTCTTTGTTTACAAAATAATAAAACGAGAGAGACAGCGCAATGAAGTGACTATAAATATCGTTTCTGCATGTCAACGATCAAATTTGGATTTGTTTATTTTCGAATTTGATTGTTACCGTATTCTTTATTTTATCTATTTTTATATATGAATAATAAACCTTTTCAGAACTAACGATAGTTAATCCTCAAGACAAGAAATATGCTTCAATGTGTAATAAGAATGATTCTTAAAAATACAAACAAATAACTTTTTCTAGAACACCATCAGACAGTTTTTTATTTTTAATGATATTAATTAATTTAAATGTAATTGTTAATATCTACAAGCAATCTGCATGTTGCCAAATTATATAAAAACATAAAATTAGTTCAAATTTAAAGACTGACGAAATCATTAAATTATACGGACTTTTCGCGGACAAATTGTAGGTTATGTTTTTACTTTTTCATCTGTCAACGAGCAAAGTTTGTTTATATCTGGACGTCATTTCAAGAAGCATGATTTTAACTAACGCAATGCTGATATATGAATTATAACGATGACGTAACGGCATTCTTTCGCGATGTCGATAGTAGAATAATATCAAAATAATATACGGGGTATTGTATTTAAAATTTAATAGGATCGAGATAGTTCCAGGTTATCCGCAAGTGCGTAGTGGCACCTTCTTCACCAAGATAAAAAATCCAAGTAACCGTTTTTCTAAAATTATAAATAAAATATCAGATGTGTCCAGCACATAACTTTCTTATACCAGTGTATATCATTCTGATCTAAAAAAATTATTCTATTTAATTCTTCACTTACCTCAATTAAATTTTAATAGCGTACCTAAAATGTTTCATTAAAATTTTTTAAATAATTAATTATCAGCGTCGTTCGATATTGTCAATAATACTTAATTCATGTCATATATTTTAATAATTTATTCTTATTGACATTGATATTTTTGTAACTAAATTAGACATTTCAAATGTCAAACTGCCAAACTTATCCTAACCCCATTTTGTGAGATCTAATGTGGAAAAAATTTCAGTTGACAACAGCTTTATTAAGTACTTGGAAAATATATTTTATTGGCTTGATATAGTATACATGATTTATAATCTTTCATCAAGAGTACATTTTTTGTAAAGACAAATATACAAAAAGTTTTTCTCATCACTGATTTTATCATTGTCTTTGGCCTTTAGAATACGTGTACCAAATTTGAAAGCTTCATCTCAAAACTGTGGCTGCTATCGCGATACTACAGACATGCAGACAGATTTTTTTCATAAAGTTGTGTTTTTCATTATAATTCGTCGAGATTCGTCCAGAAATTCTATAAAATATTTTAAATTTTTTTTCCCAAAATTGTACCTTTTTTCTTCTTTAATTTATTATGTCTCTTCTGGTGGTACCACATTCACCAAATTTAATGTGTCACATAAAATGTTGTTGAAAATCCTAATTGCCAAATTAGGGAAGTCTCCCATTAGTATTTTTTTAAGTTATTGTGGCGCCACACAGACACACACACAGGCACGCACGCACGCACTCACACACAGACATCATTCGAAAAATAGAATGGATTCAGGACGGTTCAAAACGTATATATCAATCAAAATCTCGAGGTCGAAAAAAATCACGATTACTGTACTTCCTTATATTAGGTATAAGAAAGTAAAAAGTTACAGGGGTTTATCAAAATTTATGTACTGAAAAAATCAAGAAAATCATGTAGCTCCATAGGGACCGGATTTTACAAAATTTTGTACTTAATCAAAATCCTGGTATACCTAAATTCAAAATTTATATACACCAATTTACACTATACCTCGTTTTTTTTTCAGTATTATTTTTAAGTTTTTTTATTAGAGACGCCTGCTTTTGCCTGCATCGCTAATTCTATTCATTGATGTTATTATACAATTTAAATTATTTAGTTTAGGTGGGGTATTTATTGTTTATTATTACTTTTAAGCCCAGACCGACCCCGCTCCGCCCGACGTAACAATTGCCCCGTTGTTCTCATACGTGGAAATGCTGCTAGGTCGGCAACGGACCGGGTGTCCGGCGAGATACATATACTTTGTTCATTTTAATTGTAAAATAAATATTTTTTGAAATTCAATTTGAATATGAATCGTATTTTAAGGTTGCAGACATTGAAAAATAATGTAGCATCGCATGTATTTACAAAATCAAATATCTTTATTATTTTTCGAGATAATGGCCTAGATTATTAATTAAATCACCCTATATACTCAAAAGTGTAAATAATTGTAAACAAATTAAATTGATTTCTACACAATAAATTTGATTTAATTTTATTTGATAATGAAATTAATATTGTCAATAAAAATTATTTACCACCTATCTAATAATATTTAATTGTAAGACTCACTCAATACAATAATATAAAAACTTAGCAGATTCTACTTTATTAGGATTTTCTTCCCATAGTAATAAATCTGGCGAGGTCTCTGTATCTTCATCTAATATGTGTCACTTAAATTTTACTTATCTCACATGCAGTCTCACATATTTTCGTAGAGAACCAGCGATATAAATTTCTGTGATAAATAACACTGTAAGGAAATTATTCGACTGAGTAAAAAGATAGGATTACAGGACAAAATAAATCTTGATTTCAGGTAAATCTCCAATTCAAGTTAAAATCTATTCATCGCAGTCCCCAAACTGAATTTAAATAATAAATGGGCATTCGCAAAACAAGAAAAACTCCTGCTACCTACGTTCAGATCCAAATTTAGCGTATAAATCATACAAAGGTGACCTCACAATCATTACAAAGCATTATTCAAGAAGCTTTATTAAAACTTTTATTTATTAAAGACATTCTCATGTATAGAAGCTATTCAAGACGCACTTAAATCTGTTTAAAAATAAATGTCTGGTATTCATTCATTCAAACTTTCTGCGGGAACTTTTCAACTTAGAATAAGATACATAGATAGATTCAAAAAACCTTATCCCTACTAAATTTTAAGATTTCAAGTCTAACTTCGATATTTCAAATGTGACTTTAAAATATCGGAAAAAATACAGTCTTTCCAAAAATATATACAGGTTGATGTATTTATATCAGGTACGCGGCCGCGGCTCGGCTGTGCGATAGAAGCGTACTGTCATCCTATACATATGCACATTACATGACTGCTTTCTTAATAGCCACCGGACGTACATCAACCAGTATATTGGTGTATATTATACGAGTATTACATCAGGAAAGATATTTCTATTTAATATAAATATTTAGTGACATTTAACATAGTTGGCTGCAAAACATAAGAGCTTTTTGTTACATCAGTCATATGTTGTATACGAACAAAAATGATAAACTAAACGATATTGCAGCATTGCAATTTTCATTAACTAACAAACTGAAAATATAATAATAAAAGTATTAAAACTCGAAAAAAAGTTTGTTATTTGAAGCAAACAGCATAAAAGTTAATCACAAATAGTGTTCGAATTTGGCATCATTTTTCTCGAGACATCTTCTCTTAACTGATTTTTCAGCATTTAAGAATTGCAAGTGTCTTATATTTGAGCGATAGCATCTCTTACTCTTTGATCTAGGTCCTCTCACGTTTTTAGAATTATTTTAAACATTAAGTCTTTGACAAATCCTTATATAAAAATTCCAGTAGACTATGGTCAGAAGAACTTGTAAGCCATAGTACGGGAACCCGAGTACCCATCCATTACTTAATTTAATAGTGGTTATCACGGCGTTATAAGCTGGTGCGCTATCTTGCTGATAGAGTTTTGTTGATAAATCAGGAAAGATTAGATCGTCAAGATATGGCTCCACAAATGTTTCGAAAATGTGAATTCTTTGAGCGTTGAGATTTTTGTTGTGGATAAATGATCCCAGAAATCGTTGTCCCACTATTCCGAGCCAAACATTGAATCCAAATAGTTTTTACATAGTTATTGGTTGAAAAATATGTTTATTGTGGTCGGACCAATGATGTCGATTATGTCGATTGAAAATTTCATTGCTGGTCACTCTTACCTCGTTGGTCCATATGATATAACGGGGAAAATTTTCTTTTTTATTACATTTTCCAATGAACTAATTACAAAAATGTATACTGCGATCTGTACTGATGACTGATGAATAATTGATGAGTAAGTCTCACTTTATATCGTTTGAATTTATACTTCGTTAGAATCCGCTGATTACGGATACGACTCACACCAGTAATTTGAGCTATTTCTCTAGTAGAGATTATAGAGTTTTCGAAAACCTCCCCAATTGCGTTTGTTTTAACATGAGCTCTACCTTCAATGGTAATCTTTTTGCTTTTGAATTTGCAAAAAATTCATAATTCATCAAGTTGTTCTCCAATCTTGCAATCAATTGAACGTAGGGTTGCTCGGGCTCAGGACTTCGCTCAAAATATAAATCTCTCGCAGTGTCGGCATTTCGGGAACATTCTATGTAATATATAAACATCTGGCGTTTTTCGTAATTTTCGACATGATGATAGAAACGACTTTTTAACAAATTCTGAAAGGCAATGAAATTTTTGTTTTTCTTTTAACTATCAAACTGTCGTTTCGAAATGCAACGTAATAAATTATATTGTAATAGTTTCTTATAATATGGTTGCAACAGTTTGAATTTTAATTTAATGTCTCGTGAATACAACTGGAAAAAGAATATCGATGGTTAAAGTGTAAAACCTAGTAAGTTGATTTTTCTAAATTTTACAGAAGAAGGAAAAAACGTTTAGGATATTATTTATTTGTAATACTTTTTTATTATATATATATTTTTTTTGAAAATGAGTTATTTTATAGTATTAATTTTACTAGATATACTTAATTTCTTTATATCAAAATATCATAAATCAGATTTGTGCCTTCAGAATAAAGTCATTGTTTCTACTTTAATATTTTACTAAATTAGTTTTACTCGGTTTTAAAATATGGAGCTAGGAATCACAAAAACTGAATTTTGACTTGCGGTTTTGTACTTAGTTGTGAAGATATCAATATTTATAAATTTTTGCTACAGATAACACGAAGATGAAAAAAATATCGATTTACTAGGTTTTGCATTTTCACCATCGATGTCAATTTTTGACTAATGTCAAAAGCTCTCACTTTTCATAGCCAACTATGTAAATGTCAGTAAATATTTACTTTAAATAGAAATATTTTTATATCTTTCCTGAAATAATATACCCCAATACATATATTTTTGGAAAGTTTGATTTTTTTCCGACATTTTGAAGCCATAGCCAGTCATGATTCCCATTTGCAATAAAACATTAAACATTAAAATTTAGTAGTAATAAAATTTGTCATGATAAATCAAAAAGAAAAATTCTCATAAAATTCCTTTATTACTGTGACCGGTTTCGTGAACAAATTAATTACTTCACATCATCAGACACAGGATGATGTGAAGTAATTAATTTGTTCACGAAACCGGTCACAGTAATAAAGGAATTTTATGAGAATTTTTCTTTTTTGATTTATCATGAATAATTACTCATATGGGATCAACCTACCTTCGTTAATAAAATTTGTTTTGAAACGTGTGTTATTCTATGTTGAAAAGTGCTTCGCGAAAGTTTTTCCTTGAAAAAATATTCAAAAATAAAACCGTTATGGCACGTAATTTTCATATATCAACATTTCACTAAATCGAGCTCTAAATTTCTTAATTGGTTTTTCTCTACCTGGTCTAAGAGTAGGAGAAATAGTCAAAATAAAGCAATTTATGACACCCTGTACAAAATTTTGTATTCCCAATATATTTTGGTTGCATTCAATCTATCAAAAATGCATAAGCCACTTTTGTAATATCTTTAGCCGTTTTCGAAATATTAATAATACTTTGACTTTATCCTCTATATACTATACAGAACGCAGTTTAAATGACATCGCAGTTAGCTGTGGTCAAGGATTCTTGTGTTAGAAATAATACCAATATTAGGGCGGCCAAATTGTAGTGGACAGGTGTCAAACTAAGACAATAATTGCAAAACTACACAAAAAATTGCTTTCATTATTGTTGTATGATTACGAAATTATCTTCAATCAAAGAGCTAATAATATTTCGAAAACGGCAATTACCAGCTGATGGGGAACATCCTTTTAGAGTTCACCGGTGTAGACTTAAGGACGAGGGTTAGCCTTAACACCAGGGCTAACCTAAAGCCACAAGACCTGGCTAGAATGGACGCGGTCATCGATGAGGAAATTCCGGAAGATGTAGACATCTGGCAAATCAACTGTGCCGTGTACAACGCCGCGAAGTAACTCGTCCCCCCGTGAGAGGTCAACCAATCACGGGGTCGAGAAAGCCAAGCGGCGTGTACAAAAAATCGAAGGCAAGATACAGTCGGCCAGACAACACGCTTCTCGGATCCAGAGTGTGGTGGAATATAAGACGACTGGTAGAGTTTTTACTCCCAGGATCCGGCGCATAGCTGCCGGATTAAGACGTCAACACCATACTCTAAATCTGACAGTGATGCTTACCATCAAGCAGCACTGTCTAGATAGGATCCGAGCGCTCATGGCGATAAAGAAAACATTGAAGAGGCGGGTGAGGAGTATGGAACAAAATAATTTGTTCCGTACGAATCTTTCCCGCCTCTTTCAAGAGCCACAGCGTGTTGTCGAGAATCCGCCGACTGTAGAAGATGTCGAAACCTTCTGGAAGGGAATCTACGAAACGCCGCGTCCATTCAATAGCGACACTCCATCAATTGCACACTTCGAGGCTCTGTGTCACAGACATCTTGAAGAGCCAGAAGAAGTGTGCCCGGCAATCAGTACGGAGGAAGTCCAACAAGCACTTGTTGGTACCAAGAACTTCGCTGCCCCGGGCCCAGACGGCATTAACAACTGGTGGTGGAAGAAATTTCCTTCCACTCACCGCCGTCTGGCGCGAGTTTTCAACTCATGGTTGAACGAGGGGCAGCAGATTCCGGACTGGTTAGTCGAGGGACGTACTGTGCTAATCCCCAAAAAGGGGGATCTTTCCGACCCGAGGAATTATAGGCCGATCACTTGCCTTAACTCCTGCTACAAGATATTTACACGTATCTTGTATGCTAGGACGCTGAGGTCTGTTGATCCGGTCTTCCAGCAGATACACGAACAGCGTGGTGCCAAGAAGGGCATGGCAGGTTGCAAGGACAGCCTGCTGATAGACCGCTGTATTACACAGGATTCTGTGCAATACAAGCGGAATCTATCGATGGCCTGGATTGATTACCGCAAGGCATTTGATACAACATCGCATGAGCTATTGTTGTACTTGCTCGAATGTCTTGCGGTACCAGCACCACTAGTGAGATGCATAGAACAGCTGCTGCCGCTCTGGAAGACCCGCTTCACCATAACATCAGGTGCACAGTGGGTCACGACAGGGCAGGTGGCATTTAGGAGAGGAGTTTTCCAGGGTGACTCCCTGAGTCCTCTTCTCTTCTGCATCTCACTGCTGCCGTTGTCTGTTAGGCTCTGCCAAACCCGCGGATATCAATGTGGGCCACCCAGCGACCGGAGACATAAGGTCACCCATCTATTTTATATGGATGACCTTAAACTTTATGCCTCCGGAGAGCGCGAACTACAAAACGCTCTTAGGGTGGTCGAAGAATATACGCGGGCAATTGGTATGGAGTTCGGGTTGGACAAATGTCCAGTCGTCCACCTCAAGAGAGGACGATGCGGGGAATTTCCTGAAGACGCGCAGCTCGCAGACGGAAGCATCCTAAGACATCTGGATGCCGGAGAGACCTATACATATCTGGGTGTGCAACAAAGGCACATCCAGGATGTATCACAAATAAAAGATTCTCTCCGCGGCAAGTACAGACACCGCCTCCGAAAGATTTGGTCTTCCGAACTTTCGGGGAAGAACAAGGTGTCTGCAACTAATATGCTTGCCGTTCCGATTCTGCTCTACTCCTTCGAAGTAGTGAAGTGGAGGGTAGATGAGCTGCGTCAATTAGACAGAGATACCCGCAAGATGATGAATATTCACAGAAGTATTCATCCTAGATCGTCCGTTCCTCGTGTGTACCTCCCACGTCAACGGGGGGGCCGAGGACTCTTGAGCCTGGAGTGTACGCATGGCAGAGTAGTACTGAGTATGGCATGTAACATACTCAGGAGCTCAGATCCCCTCTTGCGGTTCGTAAAACATCACGAAACTGTAGGAGTGGGAGCAGGATTGTTCAAGGCAGCAAAAAGAGCCGCAGATGAACTCGGTCTCGCATTTGACATCAGGCGAGGAGGCCGGCGAGGTGCTGATGTTGAGTCAGTCACCGAACTTCAGCCAAATCGTCTAAAAGCCCGAATTAGAGCTGCCGAACAGAAAAATCTGTTTCGGCAGCACGTCGATAACCCCCAGCATGGTGTCTTCTATAAGAACATAGAAACACTGGGTTTATCGACCAGGCTGACCTTCGCCTTTCTAAGGTTAGCAGGGCTTAAGTCGGAGACCGAGGGATTCATTATGGCCTGCCAAGATGGTGTTATCAACACCTTGGTCTACCGTAGCCGCGTGTGGCGTGTAGAGGTTCCTGATATCAACTGCAGGACCTGCCATCAGGCGCCGGAATCGCTCATGCACTTACTTTCTGCATGTCCCATATATGCGATTTCGGCCTACATCCACCGACATAACGCGGCTTTACGAGTGCTATACTACCATCTACGGCACTCGTACGGGGTAGACCAGACACCAATGCTGCCTTACGTCCCCGGAGATATTGAGTCCGTTGTCGAGAACGAGAAATGCCGGATTTACTGGAACTACTCGTTCCCGACTGTCAGGCTAATCTAAGCCAACAAGCCTGACATAGTCCTCCTCGACCATCAACTCAAGGTGATGTATGTTATCGAGTTCTCGGCACCTGCTGAGAAAAACATCACCTTGAAGGAGGAGGAGAAACGGACCAAATATCGCGATCTCCGGTACGAGCTCCAAGTGCTGTACCCAGGCTACTCGGTCAAAATGGTCGTCCTTATTATCGGTGTACTCGGAGGGATAAAGCCTACGCTGCTCTCGGAACTGAGGATCATACCGGCCTGCCAAAAACCAGCCGAGTGGCTGGCAGGTCAAATGCAGAAGGCGGTCATTCTGGGTTCTCTCCGTCTGCTTAGGGCACACGATTCTGGTATCTACAGTCACTAACCCTGCGGGATGCGGGGAGTGGCTGTAGTTGATGCGCCGGCGCGACTCCCGTGAGGCGTAGGAGGCCACGGGAGGACTGACCGGCATCGGGAAACCGAAAAAAAAAAAAAAATTGTCCAAAGATATCTTTACGGTTCATGTTCATGAATCCAGTTTGTATGTACAAGGTTATCAAACGAAAAGGCCCACCTATATTTTATTTATTTTTCGAGTTAGTAAAAAATATAATCAAATAAAAGTTGTAATGAATCAAATGAACTCTTTTAGAACCCCGCAAAGAATATACAGATGGTTCCATAAAAGCGATACAAACCAAACTTAAATTTTTTTTTAATGGAATATCGTTTATTTTTTACATGTCTGAAATCAGTTTTTTTTTTGTGATTTTATATACAGGGTGGGGCAATAGTGCGTTCGACTTCGATATCTCGAGTTCTATGATAGCTAGAAACTTGATTAAAAAAAAAAAAAGTAAACTAGACAAAAAAAGTCTATAACCGGAAATTGTTTTCGAATATACAGGTTGAGACAAGACGATTGTACAGGGTTAAGTAAGAATCGTCTTGGCTCACCCTATATAATCGAAAATAATTTCCGGTTATAAACTTTTTGTCTAGTTTATTTATGTTTTTAAATCAAGTTCTAGCTATCATAGAACATGACATATCGAAGTCGGTCGCACTATTGCCCCATCCTGTATGCATATGTTGTATCTTATCTTTTACCATTTCTTATTTATTGCAAACACTGACGTAGTTTTCCACAAAACACCAAAACACTACATACTGCACTCGACGCGTGTTTCGCCAACCAAGTTGGCATCATCTGGAGATGATTAAAATTGTTTTAATCATCTCCAGATGATGCCAAATTGATTGGCGAAACACGCGTCGAGTGCATTATATAGTGTTTTGGTGTTTCGTGGAAAACTGTGTCAGTGTTATCTTCACATCAAATGATCCAACCCACTCCAGGATTTATTGCAAATCTTATACTACCAGCATCTGCATGGTTATCGCTATCAGGTTAGCTATAGATGAACACAATTAATTTGACACTTATGCCTTACAGAATAATTTAATAAATTCAAAAAGCAAACTGCGTAGTTTTTTGTGTGTGTCATATATTACTCATATTTGTGGAAACATTTAGTTTATCAGAGCGATACGATATGTTGTCACATTTATAAAATATAACAAGAACGCCTCAACGGTTAACATTTTATGTTGTATAGTAAGTATAATAATAGTTAATAATTATTACACAGTTTGGTTTTTGAATTTATTAAATTACTCTGTAAGGCACAAATGTCAAATTAATTATTTTTCATCCATAGCTACCCTGTTAACCATGAAGATATTTCTAGTATAAAATCAGCAATAAGTAAGAAACAGTAAAATATAAGATACAACATATACATATATTTTATATCACAAAAAAATACAGATTTCAAAAGTGTAAAAAATATAGGGTGCTCTATTAAAAAAAAATACAATTTTGATTAGTCTCGCTTTTATAGAACAATCTGTATATTCATTGCAGAGGTTTCAAAAAAATTCATTTGATTGACTATAATTTTTATTTGAAACATTATTTTATAATTCGAAAAATAAATAATCTATACGGGTGGGCCTTTTCGTTGGATGACCCTGTACAATGGACGTCGTAAATTCTACATATCGGGGACGTACATCAATGCAATTCCAGTGTAACATATCCATTTTGCATCCTTCTACGGATGTGTAGGTTTTAATGTCTATTGTACGTTTACAAAACCATAAATAATATATTCGTTACAAACGGATTACCATTGTAAGAAATTTTTTTTCGTAAAATATTTATGTATCTTTCTATGTCCATTTAATGATTTCGTTGATTTTTGGCTTATAAATTGGAACATTACGATTCAACGTATTTTTTTTATAATAAAAATGTACATATTTTTACCTCGATTCAATATATACATTATTTTGGGCTTCTGGTTTCGAACTATCTTTAAGAAATCATACATACAGGGTTATTCATTATAAATTACCCACCTCTTATCTCATTATTATTGCCTATAGAAAAATAAGTTTTAAATAAAAGTTGTGTGGTTATGGCAGATTTCAGGGGATACAAAAAAAATAATATACTTTTTTAAACAGGATACCCTATATATTATTAAATTTTTGAAATGATCCTTTATTCCTGATTTCAAAAATATACCTTATGTTACCACTACCATATACCGTTTTTGAGTTATTAAACGTCGATATCATAGTTAAACGGGTTACTGTAAATATGGAGAATTTAACATTATTAAAGTTGTTTTCCCACAATCCTCGATTTTTTCTATTAAAAACAACTGCCGTAGAAAAAATGATTCATCAGTCCATAATATTTTATTAAATAAATCGGAATCTTCATCCAACGCTTGAATCATTTGGCGGCAAAAGTCTTTCCTTTTATGAGCCTCTGTTAAAATTTCTACGGGTAAAATTTTATATGGTCTGTAGCTGTTATTTTTTAACTTACGTTGGATTTTGAAATAACTTTTACCTAATTGATCGACTGCATTATTTATACTACATTCAGAATTTTCTAAAAAATAATACAATGTTTCAAAAAAAGTCTATTCGCGAATAAATATGGATGGGCTTACCTTCGAAATGAAGCAGTATATCTAGCTGTTCTTCCTGATTTGCTTGAACTACACGCTTTTTTCTACTAAAACTGGCGGTAATATTCACTTTTCTGTAAATATTTTTGAACGTGTTTTCTGATGGTGTTGAACGATTTGGATACAACACCCTATATGCTCTTTTTGCTGCACGTTTATTTTTGTTATTTTGTATATAACAAGTAAATATTTGGACTTTCTTTCTCACTGTAAACCATTTTGATTATTTCATTAAAGAAATGTCACGTATCAAATATAATAGTTGTCATTTTCATAGCTCACTTTAATAATGTTAACTTTTCTATATTTACAGACCCTAGTTTAACTATGATATCGACGTTTAATAACTCAAAAATGGTAAATGGTAGGGGTAACATATGGTATATTTTTGAAATCAGGAACAAAAGATCATTCCAAAAAATTTAATAATATACAGGGTATCCGATTTAAAAAATATATTATTTTTTTGTATCCCCTGAAATTTGCAGGCTACTGTACTTTTGACAGCATTTTCACAAAACTCAGTCGTAACCACACAACTTCTATTTAAAACTTTTTTTCTATAGGCAATAATAACGACGATAAGGAGTGGGAAATTTATAATGAATAACCCTGTACAGTAGACAACATAAATCGTATATTTTGTCTCCCGGATTCGTACTTTTTGAAGGGTATTAAGGTTTGTCGGTTGTTAAAACACAGATTTTGACTTGAAGTCTCCTCGGGCACAAGTACATTATAATAGTACAAGTTTACCGTAAAACTAATCTTCATGAGTCAATTGATGTCTGACATGAAAATCCACAAACCCATTCTATTATGTTTAAAGGTAGAATGGAGATATCGGTTCCAGGGACATCTTTTATGCAGACATAATATTATATTGTAAACACCTACTGAAACATTCTCAAACAACAAAAAACAGACAATACGATAAAGCGAATGTAAGTAAGTAAGAATGTAATTTATTTCCTCAAAAACATAGATGTGTAAGGAAAGTACATGAATTAATTGAATTAAAATATTTGAAAATATTAAGAAACAAAAAACAAAATAACATACACGCAATAATAATTATAAATAAAACAATAAAATAATACAATTAATTTCAAATAATATACAATCATAAAATACAGAATTTAGATAAGTATAGGTAGTTCTTATTAATTATTAGCAAATTTAAAAACAAATGGTGAAATATTCCTCTAAGGTATAAAAAACTTTATTTAACAGGAGGTGCTCAACTTACGCTTAAATTGATTTAGACTAGTGATGTTTTTAACATCAGATGGTAGGTGATTAAATATTTTAATGCCATTGTAGAATGTGCTTTTTCTTGTTACATTATAATTATATTGTGGTAAGAGGTATAGATTATTTTGTCGTGTGTCATAATTGTGGATATCCGAATGTTTAATTAAACTAGTTTTATTTCAGAATATAATTATAAATACTCTGAATATATATAAATTAACCAATGTTATTATTCGTAATTTTTTAAAATGTTCTCTACATTAATCTCTAGGTCTTATACGACATATTGATCTGATAGCCTTTTTTGAATCCTAAATGTAGCGGCTACATTGGTAGAATCTTCCAAAACTTGATCCCGTACTACAAAATGCTTTGGAAATAAGCGTAATAGACAATTACCGATGTTCGTAAACCAACATTTCCCTTATAATAAATATTGCATATACAGCACTAGATAGTCTCTTATTGAGTCCCATCAGGTGCCGCTTCCATTTAAGACTCTCATCCAGATACACCCCTAAGAATTTGACATCTTTCACGGATGAGATAGTGCCATAATTAAGGTATCTTGTTAAGTATAATTGTACCCGGGATGAAATGTGATGCTATGGGTTTTTGACAGGTTCAGTATTAACTTATTTGCAGAGAACCAATCGTTTAATTTATTTGATATTTCGGTGCATTCCGGTGACGGATTTTTGAAAATAAGGCTGGTGTCATCAGCAAATAAGGAAAACTGAATCATTGGAAAGTTGTCAACAAGGTCATTAATATAAATTAAATAGGGCACAGGGCCAAGATTTGAGCCCTGTGGAACCCCACATTTCATCATTTTCTGATCAGTTCTTACTGATACTAACTCATTATCGACAATATCTTTTAACTCCACATACATTTTTCGATTATTTAAATAAGAACTAACCATAAGATACACCCCTAAAACCATAAAAATATAATTTTTCTAGCAAATATTGATGATCTACACTATCGAATGCTTTGGTAAGGTCACAGAATATACAAAGTGGATGACATTTTGATTCTAGGCAGTTGTTTATATTGTTAATTAAAGAATATATTGCATCAGTTGTGTTACGACCTTCCCGGAATCGAACTGTGTAGCTGTCAATATTTTCTTGATCTATATAGCTGACAATCTGCTCCTTTACTGCCAATTCAATTATTTTTGAGGCTGAGGACAATACTGAAATTGGCCTATAATTTGACGTTATAGTTTTTTAACCTTTTTTGTATATTGGTCTAATTTTTGCAATTTTAGGGTTGTCCGGGAAAGATCCAGTCGTAAATGAGATGTTAGTTATAAATGTTAATGTTTTTTAACATATTAATATTTTCTTTAATAAGAGTAATAGGTAGTTCATCATATCCTGCAGTTTCTTTTGTTTTTTAATTTTTTAACTATTTTTACAATATCTTGATCTACTACTGGATGAAAGTAAAATGAGTTATGTTTAGAAAAAACACAATTTTTTACATTGGTTCATCTATGAAATATTGTTGGAAATTATGTGCCATCTTATTAGCGTCCTCGACTGTAACATTGTCATTTGCTTTTAGTACGATTTTGTCAATTTCTTGCTCATGTTTCTTATTAATATTTTTATTTTTTATTTAGATGACAAAACACAGTTTCGGAATCTTAAAAGTGTTTAGATGAGAAGGAGAGTACATCAAGTTTATCTCATTTTAAAATGTTAATACATAAACTAGTTTTATCGGAAAACGTACGGATTTGTACGAATCTTAGTTATTTCAGTATTTTTTATTTATTTGTTATATTTTTTGTAGTTCCCTAAATATTAAATTAACTAAAAAATTTTAATAAAGGTATAAATGTTTTTTCACTGTTTTAATTGTATTTTTTTTTGTAAAAATTCGAAAACCTTTCTAACCTTTTTTTGAATACTGAAATTCAAAAACCGGTTTTTTTCAAAAGTCGTATCAACCCTGATACGTATATCTACGATGTACAAGTATGTACATAGAGTATTGGATTACTCGTTTTGATACTGTAACATCCATTAGATGTCCATTGTACAAAACTCGGAACAAAAACGGACTTCCATTGTATGCCCATCCTTTCGTGGAACATCCCATGTACAAGTCGTATACGAAACATGGCGCTGGCTTATGTTTCAGTACTAACTGCGACCAGTGGACATAACATAAATATAAATTCTACGTTCATTTAAGTACCATTTTAAGTGTGATTATATGGTGTACATCCAGTGGATGTACAAGTGCATACATATATTCAATACTCGTCCAAAGTTGTGACACCGGGGCGTCCACGGTATGTTCACTGTACAAAACTCGGAACAAAACAGTTGTATGTGCATGACATAAAAATCTAGTCGAAAAAGTGTGTATTTTTACGTCCACAGAATGTACAGTGTCATCGCGAAAATGTCTTTTCTTGGAATAACTTGGTTATTTTCGAAATTATGAAAAATGTGTAGATCTTCTTAACTAATTTTGTTCGCAGAATCCAAATTTTAGATAAAAAAAAATTGCGCATCGTATTTGAGAAATACGACAGCTTACTTTTTTTTTTTTTAATATGTTTTGAAATAATTCGATTTTCCTCATTTTTCTGATTAATAACATACCATACACGTCATGTTATCTAAAAAAATTTTGAGATATTTGGATTTTTGGTATTAAAATATCCTTTATGATTTTGTAAAACGTAGTTGCCTTTGAAATCAAAATAGCAGCATTTCTGAAATAAAAATGCATTCCTCCTCAAAGTAGTGTTCTTCAAAAATCAGTACGTCATGTTTAATTCTTCTTCTTTTTTTTCAAAGGCAACTACATTTAATACAATCAATAACGATATTTTAATATCAAAATCCAAAAACATTTTCAGATAACACGGGACATGTTATATTTTTGAAATCAGAAAAATGAGGAGAATCGAAATATTTAAAAAATATATTAAATGGCATATTTCTTAAACGCGATTCGCAATTGTTTTTCTGATTCAAAATTTGGATTCTGCGAAAAAAATTAGTTAAGTATTGTCTACACCATTTTATTAACTTTAAAAATAGCCAAGTTATTTCAAAAAAGGACATTTTCGCGTGATGAATCTGTACTTGTGAGGTTTGTGGATGGTACAACCACTTGACTGCAAATTGCAGACACAATTTACTAGATCTGCAATTTAAATAATTTGCGTAAATAATTGATAAAGATTAAAAACAGTATCTAATCCACAACTGTTCCTTGAAAAACTTCTGTTGACTTTTTCATGTTTTGTCCACATAACTAGCAAATACTTTTAATACAGCGCCTCTAATACTAATATTTTTAATGTTTGTCAAAATTTTGGATCAGATACGCTGTCGTAATTCTCCACCAGGTTCAAGAAAACAAAAATATTTAATCTCTTGAAACTGATTTCGAAAATACGATTTGCACATACATTGTACTCAGAGAGAGGACATGTATTGTGTGGACTTTAAAAAAACTTTTGTTTTCACCGTTAACTTGTGTATTGATTTCTGTTCTAGTAATTAGAGTCTTTTTTCAGTTGGAAAAATTAATAGGGGTTGTTACATTCCCGTAATAATTCAGATAGAATAAAGTGTATAAAGAAACAAGGATAGTATTTGGAACACCAAAAGAAACACGATTAAAAAGTTGGATGAAGGATGATCCAAAAATACGTTGCAGTTAAATGATCAATAACAAAGTTTTCCCGGACGATACCGAGTTTTACAGCTGGTCTTTAATATATTGATGTTTTATGTCACATTTACTTATTATTCTGCCTGGCTAGACATATAGCCCTTGAAATTAAGTATCTGGTCATTAATTTTTATTACAACTATTCATTACATGCTCTCTTCCATTTATACCACTTACAAATAAAACTCTGTAAATGAAACATTATGGTTATTTATTTATTTAGCTATCGTAGCTACATTGTGTTATTTGTGGTGTTACTTTTACAAATTTCTTTTTAGAATAATGTGCTAACTTTATCTTAGCAGTTCACATATCACAAATAATTAATTGGTCTCTCATCGTTTATTATTAAATTTATTGTAATAATTTTTAAACTAGAACTAATAAATACTAGGAAGTTATAAATAACATATAATTTGATTATATAATTCTTAAGATTAAAACCATAAAATAATCAATATAATTAAATCCATGTCACAGTATTGATATTGCCGACATATCACGAGTAGTAGTGCCTACGATTCTCCCACTTATTTCTAATCCTAGAGTCATCCCTATTTCATTTGAAATTAAACATTAGTTAGCTCCATCAGTCAACTCATCTGATTCTATCATCTTCAGCTGTACTAGGACTCTGCCCAAATAGGTTTAAATAAGTATAGTATTCTACGTTAGCATGACGCAGTAGACTACATACGTAGTATAAATCTACTTACGAATTGGAGAGCAAGAGGGAAGATAGTAGTTGTCTTAGTTGAAGAAAATGAAGTGCCAAGTTAACAGCAATTAGGTTGTAATTGAAAATATTTGGAAGTTGTTCAGAATTAAAACGTGAGTATAATAATCCAAAGTTTCAGATTCGTCCAACAGGACAAGTATGCAATAAAACGCTGCGGCAACCGCAACAGATTCGTCAAAATTGTATAGGACCAAAGTTGTAGAGGGTAAAATTCTCCAAAAAAAAGTCCACAGAGGTATATATTTACCTTCTATAGTTTAGTGGTGAGGCGTGCTCAAAGTTGTTTAATCAAAACCCGTGGCGCGCAGGAGCGGCTGTTTTGACGCTCATAGTTGTTTAAATCATTATGTACATTTTGTAAAAATAGAAACAAGTCAAAAAAATTCATGGATGTTCTACGCAGTATGGAGAAATTTTCCGCTATGAAAAAAAATTTCTACTAAAAATTAAATTTTGACAGCTCCACAAAAAAAATTCTCAACTTCATCGGGATTTCAGCAGATATAAAGTTAAAATATCTTGGAGACTACTTATCGTAAACTAAAATGAGGGTCTCTTAATAACTGATAGATCTGATCCCTTGATTTTTTATTGTAAAACTATAGTTTCTCCGAAAAAAATTCATAACTAAACAAAAGTACCATCTTTATCAATCCCTTGCATGAAAAATGTTCAACAATGTTAATTTATTAAAAACTCTGTCAACTTGTTTATAATGGAAAAAATTGGAAAACGTGTATATATGTATATGTATATATATATAAATATATATATATATATATATATATATATATATATATATATATATATATATATATATATATATATATATATATATATATTGTTACAATATCGACTTATCTAGTTATATAATTTAGTAAAAATAAAATAGAATAACATAAATCGGGTGACTTATAATAAAATAACAATTGGAATTATTTATAAGTAAAAATATACTTTTATAAAAATGAATTTTGGAAAGAAACAGAGTTAATAAGCCATATGCAGAGACAATTTATAGATTGGAAGATATTATTGTGCAATGTATGAGTAATAAATGATTTTGAAAACAGTAAAATATGATTTTCTTAGATTTTGCGGGCAGGTGAATGAATATAGGTAGTATTGTGATAAAGGTACATAAAATTTCAATATAAGGTTAGAATAGGTTAACATAAATGTTTATATGATAAAAATTTGTTAATTGACATGGATGATGGATAAAACTGGTGTCGTAGTGTAGATTTCAGACAGCAACTCTGTTGAACCCAAATAGACAGTTTCAATCCAATGTTGAGTGAGGATTTGTAGTAGAAAGGCACCAAAGACAGTCAGAAAGCTGAAAAATTATCAAATATTAGAACTAGTATGTAAAATAGGTAAAGTTTAGGTTATGGGAGATAGGACATGGACAGTGATTACGTAAATAGGTAAAATTTAATTAAAAGTGAGACGTTGATATGAAACACACATCGTTTCATGGTGAAAATAAACTGTATAGCTTTAAAATGTAATAGACTTACCAAACTATGAGGATTTGGTTGTGTACAATCTATTAGTTAGAGAACGGTAGATAAGGAACTGCAAAAGTGGTGTTTATGAACCGCAGACAGGCCAGGAAACGCTTGCTGAGGTGAAATTCTTCAGTTATTAATCTGAAAAGTATATAAAGTATAAACATTTTGTTAAATTAGGTCTAAAAAGTACAAGTTACAGAGAACATTGAGATTATTAAGTAGTAATGGCAAAAACATTAAACAGTGCTACGTTTTATAAATTAATGTCTCGTTTTGCAACAAAATGAGTTGTATAGTAAGAAAAGGTGAAAGACTTACCTAGTCATGGGTTATCACATAGATTGGAACAGTTAGATAGTGTCCAGCCATCAAATTAGGTGGGATGTGAATGTTCAGGTAACGGTGAGATGTAAAACCACTCACAGCTTCTGTAATTTTGTGTAAACTTAAGACTTTTAACAGCCTGGTGCAAGGACAATATCCCATAGACATTTTACAAATGATAGGGCAGCAGAAGATGTATTTAATTGGCTAGACATCAATGTTGGTGAAGGTACATGACCTACGAATAAAACATGTCATATTAGAATAAGATTCTGTTAATATAGGGTAAAATGTATTAGGATAATTAAGTTAGGGTTAGAAATGGTATTATTTGTTAAAATAGATAGGTTTTGAGTTGAATATTAAACATTATCTCTATATTTATAGTTGTAAATTAAGTTAGGTTAGGTGTTTAGAAAATTTTGTTAAAACCCAGAGTATTGTATGTTGAAAGATGGGGAAAATTTTATTATAAATGAATATCTAAATAGTTTTTCATAATGTTTATTAATAGCTGCAGGAACATAGAAAATCCAAAATTAATAAAAATTAATCAAAAGACATAGTAGGCTAAAAGTTGAATTTTGACAAGAAAAATAGAAATCAAGCCATATAATTGGACGATTTCGAACGGAGATTCAGTTTTTGATGATGCTTTAGAGGGTGTACTACTTTCTTTTGTTGAAAACTCCTAACCTCAAAATTTGAAGCATGGTTTGCTAGATTTTAAAGTTTGACAGGGAAGTTTTTTGTGAGGTTAAAGTAATGGAAAATATATAAGGTAAAAGAAAAATCATCCTTTTCCATGTTCCTGTTAGTTACCTATAGTGTGTAAAGTTCAAATCAAAGGGTAAATAATTGTCATATAAGGTATTAAAGAATGTAATCACCAGAAACTTACCTGTAAGTAATTTAAGTATTCAAAGTAGTGTCACAGTGAGTCAACGACGTAAAGTGTAAATAAATATGCCACATTGGTATTAAAAGTGAAGTGGTTCGTCTTAAAGCAAAATTTTCGGTTTAGTGCGTCGATCGAAACATCAGTCACCATATTAACACAACAAATTCAGCTCCAGCCGGATGACAGCATAAAGCAACGCAGCGACATCCACGAGAACTAAGGAAGGAATGCGCTATACAGAGTGTCCACGTTTTAAATCGAATAAGGTTGGTGTAGTAGCCAAGTAAAAATAAAAATTTGTGTCTTCTTTGTAAATTTCACAATTGTAATTGTTTGTTTATATAATCTATTTGTGTGAAAATTATATGTAGCTTTGGGTAAAAATCTGCCTTTCATTCATTTGCAAGTAATAGTTGAGAATTTCATATGGTAAACAAAAGTAAGTAAATAATAAATCAAAACAAACAACAAAGTGACCAGAAACAGGTGAACCTAACTTGAGAGAGTTTCATGAGCTAGCCGATGGTGAATTGTTATATGAGCTACAAAATATAGATAGATAATAAGTCAACAAAAAAAGTAATTAAAAAAAGTTTAAAATTTTCCTTTCATAATTTTATAATTTTTTTTTTTATTTATAAATTACCAAAACAATAATTTATAATAATATATATATATATATATATATATATATATATATATATATATATATATATATATATATATATATATATATATATATATATATATATATATATATATATATATATATATATATATATGTACATAAACAAAAATTTTCAATTTAATCAGGGAATGTAGTCACGTGATCAAAAAAGAAGAAAAGACTCTTTTTTTAAATTTCTAGCTTTCGAAAATTCATTGTTTCTTCATCAGAATTCTACAAAAATTATTAAATTACAATAAATTGAAAAGATACTTACTAAAGTGAGGTTATAAATGAAGCATGAACATTAGTAACAGGAAAAGTAGTTCCTTACATTATAAAAAACATTTTAACTAAAAGGTTACTGAGCAAAGTCATTAATTTGTTGGTTGTTGAAAAATCAAAACTAGAATAATTAAAACAATTTGCATGTTAGCAAAACATGCATTATTACTAAAATTATAATATTAATTACAATGAAGTTAAAATTTTGGATTATGGAAAAAACTTGGGATAGAGAATTTTTTGGAAATGTGTCACTCTAATGAGACACAAGCGTGAACTTCAGAACAGACTAGAGAAGGTCTCATTGTGATTTACACGTATTTACTACATTCTCATGCAAACAATCATAATAGAGAAAACACCCCGTATAGCACATTTAAATAACAGGCCGATATGTATCTTATAAGTAAAGTTGGCATATCGGTCCACCAAGTCATGGGCTGTACCTGATAGAAAATATCCAAATACGCATGCGAGACTTGTTTACTATTTTAACAAAGGGGCTAACATCTGATTTTAGTCCTATTGTTATGCCACGTGGTGTGCACAACGTATTGTTTGGCTCCTCTCCGTTGTATTGTTAATAATTTTGTTTGTTGTATTTTATTCTTGATGTTGATTTAATAATAAAGTATGTCAGACCTGCTCAAAGGAAAAAAAAACGGCCATACGCTGTCAAAGTGAATAAATTTATCAGTGAATTCCAAATTTCAATGCTAATTTAATCAGCTTTATTTCCTATTCTATATACATTTGTCATTAAGGCTTTTATTTTGAATTTAAAAACTGATTTTACGTCCGCGGTGCAGTTGAAGTAGGGGAATGCGTGTCTACGCATTATAAGTGTGAAGTCCGGATTTATTATACAATGGTGCTATAATAATCTGTAATAACCTG